>OX421509.1:29045762-29318262 GCA_949126835.1 Anisus vortex
GGGACTCCCATCAAGTTGTAAAAATGTGGAAAGTTTTTAGGTAGTCACACAATATACTCTCACTTCATCACAATCCCATTTCATTAATTCGTCTCTGCATAGTGCTTTTGCTCAACTTATATTTCTTTAATAAGTCGATATCAAAACTGGTTTTTATAAATCAAAGGCTATATAAATCTAATTTATTCAAATGAAAACCAAAACAATCTGAATGAAACTGTGATAATGAACAAAAGCACCGAACTTCGTTTTCTAACGAGCTGAGCCAGATATTTAATTAATACTCACCCTAGCCCCTACTTCCGCTTCTAAAAATCTAATCACCGCCCCCATCTGAATTTCTCAGATACAGTATAAATATAGCAATAGATCAAGGTTAAGTACAGAATGGGCTTTATATGACTTTTACGTCACAATTTCACAGTAGACATAAGTCGATAAAGACTTTGTCAAAGCTCAAGATTACGCTTATCAAAAAGCAGATCTTAATTTTGGTACTGAAAAAATCACTGGTGTTGAATCTATTTCAAGTAGTCTACTTTCGTACCGCCCACTGGCCCTTCAGCGGTCCCTACTGTTGCCGGGAATATCAGCGCCCCCCCCCCCCAGAGCCTCTCACCGCCCCCTGTGGGGCAATATCGCTCGCGTTGAGAATCTGTGGAACCAGTGGCATAGCTAGGGGAGAGGGTCCAAATTCTAAAGCCCTCCCCCTGGCCCCTACTTGAGGAGGCCCCCTAAGGAGTGTCAGAAAAATTTTTTTGGCAGGGGGCCCTAACGAGGCCAATCTCCCTGGGCCCCCAAATCCCTAGCTGTGTGGAACTTTAGTGCCTGCGCTTAGTTAATTATTATGATTAAAGACATTTTAAAATGCAATTTCTTAATAAGAATATTTTAGATAAGCAAATCTTTTATGAAACCTTTGTGAGCCTATTAAAAAGTGAAACATTTGTATAAAACAGTTTTGAGTGTGTAAATAAATAAGAAGTCAACTTCTACTAATCTATATTTATTCATTATTCCTTTTGTTTACAATTTGTTTCCCCTTCAACTCTCCTAAAATTTCTGGTATGAACTTAGGCTAAATGTGCCGCCCCCTAGAAGTGCCGCCCCCGAGCATATGACCCCCTCTGCCTGCCCCCATGTGAGGGCACTGAATACTAATGAATCCAAGATAGAGACTGGCTGTAGGAAAACTAAACAATCCAAGATGGCTACCATATGTCTGAAGGAAACAATAATCAACAATCACCGTTACAGTATACACTAAGTCTAGCTTTGTGTTATACAATAACCTTTTCATATTGAACAGAAAATTTCAGCCTCTAGCCATCAATCCCTAGACCTACAAGCCATTGACGAGATGAGTCTGTCACATCAGACCATCGAGACTCTTCCTTATCTCGTCTTGACCATTCGCTCAATTACCTAATCAATTCAAAGCAAGCGTCCAACACATTACACTAGTCTAATTAGGACAATGATACAAAACACATAAACTAATGAGATAGAAAAAACTAAACTAATAAGTCTTGTTATATCATAATTGTGTGTTGTAATAATATTTCTTATTTAAATTTTAGACATATGAACGTTAAAACAATTGATGATCTTCAATAGATAAGAAAATATAATAAAATTGATTTATATAACTAGGTCTTGACTTTAACTGACAATCATAGACGATATGACTAATGTAGACCATCCTGTTGGCATCCATTTGTTTAGTATTGTTTAGCCTATTCTGGCATCAGATCAACACTGGCCTAAATAAACTGAAATACATTTAACAAAAACAACTATTTCAATTATATCAAGATAAATAACTAATATAAAATTACTTACGGTAACTTAAACATATGTATAATATATATTTATTATTCTTAAGTTGACAATAACATTTATCATAAAAAAAACAATAAACAATATCAATCGAAAATAAATGATAGTGAATTATTTTTATCCCTCTTCCCAAGATTAAAATATTTAGTATCTTAGAAAGAGGTGCCAAAAAGTGCGACTACCGGTCTGACACTCTTCTTAACAAAATAAGATAATTACCTCCCTTAACTTATTTATAATATGTTTAGCAGGTGAGAGTTTCTTATAAGAGCCTCATTGCGCATGTCAGCTATTTTATTAAGACACTCGGTTTATATATAAACACCATAAGATTAATACATATATTTCAATAACATAAACTCTAATAATTCACAGGAACTATTTGCATTTTTTAAAACATTTCTATGAAAAATAATAGTTATCACAATTTAGAACAGCATTAAATGTCATAAATTGAATATATAAGAATTAAAACATAGAATGTATAATGGAATTTAGTATTAAAAATAATGCTGACAACAATATTTAGCAATCTGTTTTTGAAGTGTATATCTTTAAGATAAACATAATTGGTCGAAAAATAATGTAATAAAGATTTCTCGATTTTTGTTAAAAAGAAGTTTTTTTTTTGCATGTTTATGTTAATCTCAAAAAAAAGTTCTTGACTACAGAATTGGTGAAAATATGAAAAATAAATCTCAGAAAAAACAACTTTGTTTCTTTTAACGTTGAAAATGGCAAACAGCTTTATTTTATATATTTTTAATGGGTAAGATAATATAGCTGGTTAAGCTCTACATTTTTTGTGACCTATAATAATATATTGTATAAAAATGCTATTGACTCTATAAAATATTTTTAATGTATTTATATATATGTATGTATATAAATGCATGAGAAAAAAACTCCGAATCTCCTACGTAGAACCCAGGACTAATATCCTCAATTGCAGTCCCTCAAGAAAACATTATGGCAACAATCAAACGGCGGAAACTGACATGGTTCGGTCATTTGCAGCACAATAGCCTGTCAAAACAATCCTCCAGGGCACGGTGGAAGGTGGGTGTAGGAGAGGCCGTCAGTGGAGATGCCGGTTCGACAATGCTAATGTCAAGGATTGGACAGGTCAAAGGGCTGCAGTTGACTGAACTATTGAAAACCGCACAAGATAGGCTATAGTGTAGGTATAAGTAAGGCATTATACAATCAAAATAGCAATTTACAAATTACTTGTTAAATTAAAATCGCATGTAATTTATAGATATAAAGTTTATAACAGATGCCTAAACTTCTGTTGAGCCTTAAAAGAAATAAGATAATTGCTAATAATATTCACAACAATATATTCATTTGAGAAGAACAATTCATAAAAAAATAAAAAAATCAAGATGAAACATATATAAGCTTACATAGTGTTATAAAATAATATCAATACAATATGTCAATAATAAAATTCTATCACGGGCATTCTCAATGGGTTAATAATAACAAAAATAATTGTAAATAATATTTTTGACAATATCAGTAAAATATTTATATAAATAATTTTTATAAATATATAAATAAGTGTTTATAAAAACGTTACTTTGTTTTTTTAGTAGGCCCTATTTGTTTTGTCATATAGATGTAGTATAGGCCTACAGTACAGCGCATCAAAAGACTATGTACAATTTATCAAATACAAGCTAAATTGCCCGGCGTTGCTCGGGGGAAAATAAAACAGGCCCGTATAAGCTACAGATAAAACTTTTCTTTATAAAATACAATGAACAGAAAGATGTAGATCTAATAATTAAAAACAAAAAAAGATTTTACTGAAAACAAGTAGGAAAGTAATTTTTTTTAAAATATTGTAACTGGGTTTAAAATTCGTGAAAATCGGAGGCCGCGCTTGTGCAAACTAACTATTCAGATCTATAACTAGAGACAGCGGTCTATTTTAATATAGTCTTTGATTAAATTGAAGGAAATCAGTTATTGTGTTTATATAATCAATTTTGTTCTGGAGTAGACATCTTAACATTTATTTTTATTTCAAACCAATTTGTAAGAAAAAATGCGAGATTGATACAAGGTCAAGTATTAAAGCATTTAAATGAACATATCACAGAAAAACTTACAGCAAAATTAAACAAAATAATAAACAATCAACTGTACTTCAAAATGTAAAAATATAAGAACAATAAAATGGATACAATAAAAAATATGACAACAATGTTAACCACATGGCTTTATATAACCAAAGACTATAATAAGATGGACAGCTTGCTCTATTTTTAGAGCTTATATGCTCTTTTTTTTTTCGTGCGCAACCAATAAGGCTGTCTTGAATGACTTCTTCGCTCCTACAATTGCATTAAAGGTTTCTGCTGTATACAACTTTCGATTTTAATCTTAATTTTCTATTGAGAAAATCATTGCAAATTACTAAACCGGAAGTCTAGAGGACGTAGTGTGATCGGAAGTTTCGAAACTAAGTGTTTCAAGTTATGGAATAGCAGAAATTTTAATATCAACGCAAACGATGCATCTTATTATAGTCTTTGAAACAACCTTCGATGTTGATGGGCCGGAAATGCAACAATTCAGAAATACCGAATGCCCTTGTGATGTGATGCATTCAACATTAAAAAAATAAAAGTATTAACTATATTACATCAAGAAAGAAACGTGCAAAGTATATGGTAGATCTAGTGAAAATAATATTATGTTGTTTAAATTCATTTTTTCTTATGCATTAGACTTCTGAAGATTTCGCTATTTGTTGCTGCCACCTATAATCGAAAAAAGCGCAGCCCACCGAAGCACTGTTAACTCATGTACGTTCTAAAAGGGGATTTCCCGAAGTGCTCTATAGAGCAAGATTCAAGAAAAACAACTGTTAAAAACGTATCTATGTTGATGGGTAGAGAGGATATAACTCAAAATGTAAATACTGTGATGCACAGTGCAACGTTCTTAGATCGATAGGATAAAGGACAATAGTTTAATTAGCCTACCGAAGGTTGGGTCGGTTCTAGCCGTAGCCAATGGGCCAACACTTATTGCAGGACAATTGTTTACAATGAAACCGTTAACTAAGCAGGTAAACAAGGAACTTAAGATAATAAAAATAGATAGATTGATAGGTTTATTGATTGACAGATAGAGTTAATTTGAAATCTATAAAAATTAGGTATATAGATTTTACTATAAATACCTTCAGTATCTTATAACAATGTAACACTGCGTACATCTAGCATCTTGCTTTCTTTTTTGCTTTTTGTGTAACAATAAACAAATGTGTACTTAGTTATGCCCTCAAGCATGAAGAAGAAAATGTCACCAAAGAATCATAGCTGGGTATTGTCTAAAATATAAGAAAGTATTTACAATTATAGAAGCTTTAGCTCACAGTTTCTATTTTATTTTTGTTTTCCATTTTTGTTCATCATTTGCTAATTCTTGCCATTTTTTGTCGTTAATCTGTAAGCTTTTCAAATCGTTTTTCAGATTTCTAAAGTAGCTAACAGATTCTCTTTCAACGTCCAGATCGCCGTACAAAATACGTTTTGTTATGCTATCAGATGTGTCTCTGTGGTAAGTACCAAGAAGATCCATGCGTTCCGAACGAATTCTCTTAGAAATAGGCTCAGATGATAAATCAAAATGACTCAAACATCTTTCATTAATTGTGTCGATAGCTTTGTTCTGCTCATCTGTCAAAGATAAAACCTCTAAATGGCGCATCAGATTAGGAAGAATGGTGTTAGTATATACGTCTTGGTTTTTGGGGTCTGTCTGTAACATTTTACATGCATTGTGTATTCTGAAAAAAATATCTGTTTCTAGAGAGAATTTCTCGCTTGTAAAGTTTACTCCAAAAAATTTGTCACTTTTTGATATGATGACTGTTTCTAAACCAATTGGTATGCCTATTTCTCTTGCTGTCTCTACATTTTGAGCTAAAATTGAAGGTTTATTCTGAACAAAACTAAGGCCAAAGGAGTTAAATGTATTCTCTAAGTTTTCTATACATTGTTGAATTTCAGTTTTCGTTGTGGCGAATATTGCAGCATGGCCTCCTTTCTGAATAGTTCTTAAACGAAATGTCTCTCTGGACTTAGCATTCAATCTCAATAGATTAAATAATTTTCCGTCAAATCTATATTTAAGTTTTAAATTTGCTTTAGGTTTAACCAAAGATTTAGCCAAAATATGTGAGAACAGAAATTCCATCAGATCGCTTTGTTCGTCGTTGCCGCTATCGTTGCCAAATAACAAAGGTAGATATAAAGCCCATTGAGGCTCCTCTTTTAAACACTTTACAGAAATTGGTGTTTTTCCGGTTTTTAGTATTTCTGAAAAGTCTACAAACGCTATATAAAGCGGCACAACCTTATCTAAACATTTTTCTTGCAAGAGGTTCAACGCAAACACCATATCTCTTTCAGATGTACATTTAAAAATGTCAAGCTGTTGTAGTGTGTCATCTGTGACAATTGATTTAAGTTTTGTTAACATACACTGTGTCAGTAAACGCCACAGAGTGCTATAAAAATCAACACTTTTGAAAGTGGTTGGAAGATTAGCAATATTCGAGCACTGTTTGTAAATAAAAATATATAATACCGCCTCTGATAAAACAAAATCTTCGCACCATTGAATAATTAGAGTTTCAAACTTGTTTCTTTCCTTGCCATTCATTTGTTTTCTATCTGTATACTTATTAATTTTTCTTATAATATCAGTTTGAACTCTCTTAGAAAGTGTACCTTTCATTATATCTTCTGTTTCGGAAGTTGTGACTTCTCGGCATTCAATCAAATGTCTCTCAACCTCTTCAAAAAACTTTTTAAACTCATTTTCTTTAATTTCAAGTTTTTTTCTTAAAAATAACTGTGAAATTTCTATAATTTTTTGTGTAATATTTTTAATATCTTCCTCTATACTAGTGTCGTCCTTGAAATCAAACAAACTTTCTATTTTACGCATGAACTTTGCCATGGATTTTTGTTTTAATTCGTCTTCTGAAAATAAATCTTTGGTTGCTATAGAATCATTTACAAGTAGGTACAGCTTTTTTGGCCAATTTTTTGTTGGCTTGAGATAAATGTGTACAAAGTACGTTAACAGATATCGAAACAGTTTTTGCATTTGAATACTCTCCAAATCTGATTCAATGTTTTGTACAGTCAATTGCGTATCGATCTCAAGAATTACCATCTTATGGTCAAAAGTATCGAGTAAGTTAGAAACTGGTCGTGTAGATTTGACTTTATGTCTGTCTCTCACTCTTGTAATACATAAGTCTAGCTGATGCCACGTCTTCCAGCAGTCACTACGATATGTGAATTGTTCACTTTCTTGTAATTCAGTGTAAGTATTTAATACACAGAGGTCGTGAACACTACAAAATTCTAACAGCCTTTGTCCATTATCATTGTCATTAGCTGTACCGACTCCATAAGGTCCAAGACAGGTTGGCCATGCAACATTATCCGCTCCAACGTGTGCGTTGATGTCACCAATAATAAAAACGGTTTCGGACGGTGGAATTTTCGAAAATGCTTCTTCAAGGCATGAGTAAAAATTGTCTTTATCTTCTGATGGTGTATCTTCGGTAGGTGCGTATACATTAATAATGTGTATCTTCTCATCTTTTAAAATAGCTGTTATCACAATCAACCTTTCTGGGTCTTTATTACTATACTCATGAAAACTTTTATATAACATATTTTTAAAAGCGAATCCAACACCGTGTTTAGGATTTCCCCCCCTTTCTACTGGGCTAAAAATTGTATGCTCATTGCCAATAAACTCGTGCCTGAATAATTTCGTCTCTTGTAGACAGGCTATGTCTATATTGTGTTCTCTAAGCTCGTCAAATATAGTATCACGTTTTGTTTCAATGCTCACTGTCAACACATTCCAGCTAGCCAATCGTAGTTTGACCATTTTTAAACATTACTTGTGATGTCTTGTTTGTCTATGGAGAACAAGAAATATATATATATATATATTATATTTGTAATTTACATAAAAATTATTATAGTGAAGCAACTCGATAAAAAAATATATCGATACTTGTTTTGCCAGGGAAACATTAAGTTTATAGAATATTCGGCTATATGGATATTTATTGTATGGATTTCACAGAAAGTGAAATATTGTATAGTATACAACTTTAATATAAAAAAATATCTACAAAGCACAACACAATTGAGAAAACCGAGACGTTGCAATATATTAAGTCACAAGGTCTCTGCGTCTCTCCAAACCGTAACTCCATTAGATTATTTGTATAATCACAAAAACTCACAGTGTTTTGTTTTTAATGTACAATGTTGGTGTGCAGAGTTGTTAAACTAGAGCTCACGAATACTTGACAAAATGTGATACTGTCAACGATAAATTCCAAAATCTAAGCTTAGAACAAATTATAAAAACAAAAACAAATCAGAAACAATAATATGCTTGATTTATTTTAACCAACAGATCAGGACTAGTTATAGTTTATGAAATATTATATGGACAATCAATGTATAATATTGTCAGAGTAAATAGCAGAATAAAAACCCAAATATGCCAAAAAAAAATATAATAATAATTTTTCTCTGGAAAAAAAATGCAACTCACCTGACTACATCGGCTAGCAATAAACTTTATAATTTATTTTCTCACTTATTACAATATAAACAGCCCAGTAGAAGACATTTTGAAATCCATTAAAAAAAACTTAAAAGCAACAGTGAATGAATTTGTGCCTAAATAAAAATAAGAAATACTAAACTAAAGAAACTGTGTAAAGAAAATGAAAATATATTTAAAAAGTTTAAAGCAACTAATTCAAATAGACTACACACGAAAATACATTACATTTAATCATTCAACTCAGAAACTTAGTAGAAATCTCCAAGATGAATATGTAAACAATGCAATTTCTAAACAATACAATAAAAACGTATGGTCCTACATTAATCTAGAAATATGGAAACCACAGGCAAAGCTCCACAAGATGGCCAAAACAATAAAACCTATAATGACAATGAAACTAAAGCTAACATCCTCAACACACATTGACAAAGCCATCTGAATTTATTTATTTTTTTAAATAGAAGAGAAATATAAATGTAGAAGAAAGAGGCAAAAACATTCTCCTCACATAATTCAAGACTAAGAAATCTTCTAGTCCAGAAGAAATACCAGCAAGACTGCTTAAGGAACTAAATAATGAAATATCTACAATCTTTAAAACTTTTCCAGGCTACTCTAATGCAAGGCTAAAGGTCCAAAGACATACAGACAAAAACAGTTTCCTTATCCACTATGCGAGAACAAATGCATAGGCTTATAAGTACTCTTTCTTCCCTAGTGGCGTCCTGCATGGTAATGGTTGCCTGAACAAACCAGGAAAATGTGTAACTTAACATCATTCAAAACATTAATAAAAATGCAAGACTAGACTCGGACGATGAATGAGCGTAGGACGAAAATACTTCATTATAGAAGGAGCGTCTGTAATATATAAGATTTGAATAGGCTTAGAATATAGTAAATTATAGTATTTTTACAAAACTGACGCCTGCGGTCACCGTTTTAAAAGTAAAAATTTCAAGGGACATATTCCAAAGACAGGAATATATATTATATAATTTTATGTCAGCATGTCCAGTATTATAACAGAATATATACCGCCCGCTCTCGCGCACGTTTTGTTTAGTCAATTTTATAGTACTAGTTTTTATGCCTGTAAGTAAAGTACCCTTCGGACCAAACTGATCATAGGGCTGGTGAAGCAGCGTTTACCAGTTTCGCTGGCCACGGCATACGAGTGGATGTGTGGCTAGCACAATGCCTTTACTTTACCCCAGGTAGCCTACACTTCAGAGCTGGGTAAACTCAGGGGCATCCTCAAGTCCCGGGAAAAAAATCCTAGCCTGCACTAGGATTCGAACCCAGAACCTTTGGATTGACAGTCGAACGCGCTGCCGCTCGTTCACCGTGCCCCTTTTAAGCCTGTAAAATTTATATAATAGTTTATATGATACTAGAATGTAAGAATGCTTTTCATTGTTGGTCTATTACCAATAAGACGTAAATCATGATCATGAAATAAGCTATTTCAAAAATGTACACTACTTGTAGTAAAGACATCTGCTTAATCGATTAAAGTGTAGTGTTCTTTACAGGATATTATCTCATCGTCTTTTTTTAAAATATGATTTCTATTATAAGATATTATACTATGTTATTATATTCTATTATTAGATAAGGTGTTAATTATTGTTACACCAGAATACAATATAAGGCGCATAAAATTCAAACACACCAAGAATATTTGCTTCATAGAATAGCATTTTATAATTTACTTAACTGAAAATTAAACTTAGAAAAATAAAATGTACCTCAGTAAAAGAAAACTTACCTGCATACCTTTCATTACCATAACAAATGAAAGTAATTAGGCCATGGCCACTGATCTATAAAAAGAATAGATTAAGCTCGGAAGTAACATTCTTGAAGAAATTTCCGCCATTTTTTTCCTACTGTCACTGATCAATATATATAATTACCCTGAGTTTGTTTATTTATTTAGATGTTTGTTTCTGCTCAATAGTCTCCTAAGCCGTTTGACTAATCGGATTAAAAGTTAAATGTATAAATTGGAAACGTCCTCCAAAAATTTTTTTTATTTTATCAACAATATTGCTTAATTCGTTAATTTTTTATTTTTTTAATAAACTTAGACCTATTACTAATCACCGTATGCTAAGGTTATAAAACGGGCGCCATTTCCGAATTATGTCCCTTTGAAATGCTTTCACATTTAGTGTGTTTAGGGACCGGGTTTTCCCGTACTGCGCAATATTGCTGTCTACTTTTTTTATTATTAGGTATTTGTTTTCTTTTTGTTCCATTTGATAGTATTATTGTAGTTTTATATTATTAATACAAATTCAGACGCTTGACAGCAACAATTCATATGTATATTGTGTAAAACGACAGCAACATAGATTCCGTGCCGATCTATTGATAGATCAGTATTAGACAAAATTTTTTTTATATGGATAAGTGCAGTGTACATTATTAGATTTCCCTGTCTTCACTTTGCTCAAACCAATTTATTAAGAAGGCGCAATCCATTCTTTTTATAGATCAGTGGCCATAGACCAGGGAAACGCCTGCAATCACGTTTGAAAATTAATCGATACGTTAGTCTACATGTTAGAACGCGAATTCGGTTTGATCACAAAAGAAGCATAGATCAAGCTGACATGAATATAAGTTACTAGAAATAGCCCGTGGGGAAACCACGGGAGGAAAGAATTTTGTTTTATGTGTTTTTATTATTTGTAGAATTGTGATTATATATTAGTTTTGCTTTTTCAAAGGTCAAGAAACAGGACTGGAATTAAACAGGTCCTAAGTCATGGTTTTAAATTTAAGAAAGGACGATTCTAATTGAGAATATTGTCATGTATATTGTTTTTCCAAGAATTGGAACACGCAATGTTTATTCCTCTCTCTCTCTCTTTTCTTACTACACACAATATTAGGACGTTTAGTAGGAAAACGAAAGATTCTAGGAAATGTTGAGATTCTGTGTTGATCTCAAATTCTCAGGGTCTGGGAACGACTCATTATTTAATAGGGGAAGTTCCTATCGTTTTTGTTATGAGTTTTGTAATGATACCATGATTTTCACCCCTACTGGTAATGGGTCTATCCCTTGCACCACTCGGATAGTATTTAATGATTTGTTTTGTCTGAAAGACAGAGAGTTTCAAAATATGTTCCTTTGAGAACGTTTGTGTTTGCACTATTTTATTCTAACTGTACATAATAGATATATTGTATATATTGAACATATCACCTGAAATAAACTATCAACAACAGTTACACTGAAGCTTCCTTGTCAAGTTACTATTCAATTGTGTTGTATACATTACTATAAGATTTATCTACTACTCTAATGTACAAGAAAGGAAATGTTGGAATACAAATACTGAATTTGTGCCCAGGACTATAAGAAGAGTTTGTGTAATACTGAAACATAAATACTAATAATTAAAGTCTCCCCTAGGACTAACGAGAATTATCAGCAAGATCTACACAGCTCTGGCCACAAGGGGATTGTGGACGTAACAAAATTTGGTGGTCTCGCCCGGTATATTTGAGTTCTACTTTTCCTGACCTAGGATTAACAAAATTTAGTGGTCTCGTTCGATATATTTGAGTTCTACTTTTCCTGATCTAGGATTGGAAAAAATTTGTTGATCTCGTCTGGAAAATTTGAATTATATTTTTCCTGACCTAGAAATATTTTATGACATTAGTAGTACTGAGAGCGGCATATTTGTGTTTCGTTTTCTAGGACTGTGAAACTATTCTTTTTAAAAAGAGGAGAGAACTGGTTTGCGTATTTATGCCTTGGGGAGTGTGAAGATTCCACGAAGTGTGTAATATTATATTGTGCAAATTTCTGGACAAATCGTAAGTTGGAACTTTATATTTTATTATACAATATATACTACTCTACTATCACACATATTTCGAACGCTATACTATGGCTTCGAATATATCAAGTGAGGAACTTAATGCCATGTCATTTGCTGAACTAAAAGCATTAGCTGAGTCCTTTGGGATTGAGGCAGGACAGGCAAGACCTAATCGTAATCGTTTGATCAAAGAAATTATGACATGTTTGAACGGACAGAATGCCATGAACACTGGTAATGTAGTTGAAGTGGGACAGAACGATATCAATGAAGGTTATGTAGCTCCCAGTGGGGGCGAGGTAATTGCCCACGGAGACGAGGTAAGAAATATGTCATCTAGATCATCAAACAATGATGAAGATGAAGGGTTGAGTGAAAACCTAAAATTCCAATTAGCTATGAAGAGAATGGAATTAGAAAGTATGGAAAGGAGGGAAAATGAAAGAATTAGGATTGAAAGCAGAGAAAGGATAGAGATGGCACGCATGAACAGACCTGACCATCGTAGGGACAGCAATGGTATGGATATTAGCGCAATGAAGCAACACTTGCCTATATTCAGAGAAGAAGATGTTCAAGATTTCTTTTTGCTTTTTGAGAGGATAGCTGTAGATTATCAGTTCCCTGATGATAAGATGGCTTTATTGTTAAGGTCAACTCTCAACAAAGGAAAAGCATTGGACGTAGTGTTGAGTTTAACACCCGAGGAAATAAATGACTATGAAGTAATCAAAGATAGGGTGCTAAAAAGTTATTCCCTGACACCAGAAAAATATAGAAAGCTATTTAGAGACAGAGAGAAGGCATATGATCAAACTCATGTAGACTTTTTGAGACAAAAGGAGAAAATGTTAGAACAGTGGCTAAGGTCACAGAATGTAAGTGAGTTTGATAAACTCAAGAACCTAATATTGTTTGAGGAATTCAATGATTGTATTCGAGTGGATATTAAAACCCACATCTCAGACCGAGGGGTTGAAGATGTGCATGAAGCTGCTAGATTGGCAGATAACTATGCCATAATTCACGCCAGCATAAAGCCATATTATGCTGACAAACCCAAAGTGCACAAACCAGAGCCCAAGGAGGCTAGTAAACCAAAAGAGACAAGTGAAAACAATAATAAGAACAGTGGTGTAAATAATAATAGTAACTTAGTTCATTTCAGGAAGCAGACAGATGTAAATAAAGCAAAGGTGGTATGTTTCAATTGCAAGAAAGAGGGCCACATGAAGAAAGATTGTTGGATCCTTACCAAGAAGCAAGGTGCTATTCTACACTGTGCCAGAGTGCAGAAAGACAGCAAGCAGACAGAAGAAGTGTGCAACACAGGGTCAAGAAACTCAAAAGAAATGCGGCCGGCATCGCCCATAGTTGTGGAGTCGATGGTTTTTGAGAACAGTCTATCTAAGGTAAAAGAGAATAGCTGTACTCAATCTATTATGCTTTCAGAAGGCCGTGAGGAACAGATGGTTCCTGAAGTCCCGGAAGAGGACGACCTATCCGATTTTCGACCCTTTGTCTACGAGGGGACAGTGTCGACAGAAGTCGATGTACTCAGCAAGAAGAAAATACAGATATTACGTGACACGGGTTCTGCTGTCAGCGTGATCCTGGAGGGCAGTGTGCCGTTAACGGATGCCACCAGTACCGGTGAGTCTGTTGTGCTGAGAGGTGCTAGTATGGAGGCTGTGGAAGCTCCACTGCACAGAATAAAACTCGAGTCGGATATTTTTACAGGTAACATCGTAGTGGGAGTGTGGCGCGCACTACCCGTCAAAGGCGTTTCCATGATATTAGGAAATGACATTATGGGCGGCAGAGTCACTGTCGAGCCCATGGTTAAAGTGTTGGAGACAAAGATGGCGGAGGACAAAAACCTAAGTCCTGCCAATGAACGCCCAACATGTGCACTGACAAGAGCAATGCAGAAAAAGAAGTCGGTAAAGACTCCTGCTACGCCGTGTAGTGCAACGAAAGATGTGTTTGTCTGTTCTGAAGACACACATGCGAATGAAACAGTGATAACAGAAACACCTGACATCGATTTAAGTGCTACGTTCTTTGCTGAACTAACAACTGGTGATGCAACAGAGAACGATAACATTTTGTCACCAAAGCAGAAATTGGTGAAAGAACAATTTAATGACGAAGTAATAATGCAACTCAGAATGAAAGCTGTTGATGAAAAGACTGCAGATGCAATGGCGGAATGTAAGATGAAAGATGAAGTGTTGATGAGAAAGTCGAAACCGCTCAACTCAGGTACAAACGAGTGGGACAGTATTCACCAGATTGTAATACCTAAGTGCTATCGTCAAGATATACTGCGTATGGCGCATGATCTTCCTTTCGCTGGTCACCTGGGAGTCCGAAAAACGCACCACCGTATCCTCCCTTACTTCTACTGGCCAGGACTGAGAAGAGATGTCGAACAATACTGCAAGACTTGCCACGTATGCCAAATGGTAGGACGTCCTAACTAACGAATTCCTGTCGCTCCACTCCAGCCGATACCAGCGTTCGACGAACCATTCAGTCATATACTCATTGATTGCGTGGGCCCGTTGCCGAAAACAAAAGCCGGTTTTCAATACCTGCTCACAGTCATGTGTTCATCCACTCGCTTCCCGGAAGCCATTCCGTTGCGGAACATAACAACAGTGAAGGTGGTAGACGCCCTGACAAATTTCTTCACACGTTATGGCCTACCGAAGACAGTACAGTCCGACCAGGGGACTAACTTTACTTCGAACATTTTCAAACAAGTCATGGAACAATTAGGGATAAGCCATAGGCTATCAAGTGCCTATCATCCTGAGAGCCAGGGAGCTCTGGAAAGGTTTCATCAGACATTAAAATCGATGCTTAAAAAGTACTGTTATGAAAACGAGAAAGACTGGGATAAGGGTGTGCCTTATGTACTGTTCGCTGCAAGGGAGGCCACTCAGGAATCCCTGGGGTTTAGCCCATTCGAACTTGTGTATGGACACTCAGTCAGAGGTCCGTTGAAACTTCTACATGAAAATTGGCTAACGGACAGTGAACCGATTGGACTTTTGTCATATGTAGATAAATTTAAAAATAGGCTTTATCATGCTTTTAACCATGTGAAGATTCATTTTCCACAGATGCAGGAGCGTATGAGACAGAACTATGACCGTAAAGCTACAGCTAGAACTTTTGCACCAGGTGACAAAGTTCTTGTGTTTCTACTTTTGCAAAATCAGCCTTTAAGTGCAAAGTTTAGTGGACCCTATGAGATAGAGTCAAAGCTTGGCGAGGTCAATTATTTGATAAAGACTCCTGACCGGAGACAAAAACAGAGGGTATGCCATATTAATTTACTTAAGCCCTATGTTTCCAGGGAAAAGAGTAAACCACGGGAGGTCCCCATGATTTCATTAGCTAGAGTCCCGACGGATTTATCTAGGATAGAATATAAGTTTGCAGAAAGTAAACTTAATAATACAGATGCCCTTAAGAGTTTAGATATAAGGCTAGAACATCTTCCGGTAGAAGATAAGGAGAAGATTATTGAGCTGGTACATGAAAATAAGTCAATGTTTACAAATGTTCCCAGTAGGACACATGTCATAGAGCACGATGTAGTGTTAACCAATAGTGCGAGGTCTATTAAACAGCATCCATTTGAACCCATCAGACCTGAGCATATTAAATTAGATGTAAAGTATATGTTAGAAGATGACATAGGAGGAAAATGTGATAGCAAATGGTCTACACCATAGGTTCTCAACCTTTTTCGGCTCATCGCCCCCTTTTACAATTTTTTGGGGTTCACCGCCCCCTACCCCCCCCCCGTAGTAAATGTATTAGTAAAAAATGTATGTATGGTGGCATATATTTAATTCCTATTTGATTTAGCTTTAAATTAAAAGTCAATTGTTAAGAAGAGTTTTTTGTGAATGGTTTTAATTTTTTTAATGATAATGCACATATCTAGTAAATATCAATCTACAAACATATACACAAGAGGTTTAAAAACTGAGTATTAGTGTGAAGCTTGCGCCTGGTGTGTTGACAGCAGGTTGTCAATATTAGGTTCTATTTTGGTTAGCAAAAGCCTCAAGTCTCCACGCTCCACAACCTGCAACTTGCTTTTTTTTTTGACAACAAAGTGGTAGCCTGACAGCACCTCGCTCTACTAAATAGAAAGATGAAAATGCAATAAAAAAAGGCTTTACCAAAGTCTATTGTCCTGGAGAAACTAATGTTCTTTTTGCAGCCAAAAGTCGTGATAGCCTTTTCTTACAAATTTCAATTTGAGTTCTTTATTGGTTGCTAATTCAATCAATGCCTCTTGCAAGTTGTGTAGGCAGGCCTGATTGTAATTCTTCACTATTAGAAAAAAATATAAAACCCAATCATATATTTTTATGTTAATAATGTCTTGAAATCTACCGTGGAAGTCGTTAGTAAGTGCGTCGAGGTGATCACAATAATTGAGAATGTCTTCTTCAGTTTTTTCTACAGATGCAAGATTGGGAAACTGATAAAATTCTCCACGTCCAAAGTTTCGTTTGTACAATTGAAGTTTTTACATAAATGCTGAAATGACACTTTTTGTTTTGATCAAATTGAGGTCAACTCCCAGCAATTGAATGTTCATTTCATTGAACTTATTTAATAAATCTGTTAAATATGCGATATTGTTTTTCTTTTTTTTTTCAAGATTTTATTTCAGAGAATTGTATTTGCTTCTTAGAAACTCCAACACTAAGTCAAAGACCCCATAAAATCTATTCAGACACCTTTTGATAACCAGCGTTCATTAGCAAACGATTATAGTCTTCGTCATTCTCAATACACAGTTGTTTAAACACTCTCTCGTTGAATGCATTGCTTCTGAATTTGTTTACTGCAGTTATTACACATTGAAGAGAATGATGCAGACGATCGCTGAGATTTTTAGCAACTAAATGTTGCCTGTGAATTACACAATGGACCGAGTTATAAGGTCTCTTTAAAAAAAAACTTACGATTCCAAAGGGCTCTTTTGTCCAGGGCGTAACGATAGGGTTGAGCTCGGGGGGGGGTGCACTCCAAAGCTCTGTCCGGGCTGGAGCCACACCACGACACCAAAGGCGTGGCGTGCCGTGTAACAGTGAGGATTCCGCAGCTAGGTTGCCCACTGCGGTTCCCCTAAGGATCATTATCGTGGTGGCTCGCCCGTATAACTGCACTGTCACCCGGTAGCACAAATCCTATACTACAGGTACAGACATCCAGGCGCCGGGTGGTTCTCGAGACTGGGTTGCAGCGTCCATTGTTTCCTCCCCACCGAGACCCCGTATCCTCTCGGCAGTGCAATGGGTTTCGGATCCGCTGCGGGAGCTTTCCCCCATGCGTTCGCCCGCCGGTGTATTCTTAACGGGAAAGTATCGACGGTTTACACACTTCGCCAGTCATTGAGGCCCATGGGTACAAAAGTGTCACCTAATATCAGACATAGCTATCCTAAGCCCGCTAGCTATTTGACGCACGCTCGCAAGTAGACTATCTGTCATTTAGTAATGGTCATTCAGCGATGCAGAGACGGACACTTGCAAGTAGACTATGTGTCATTTAGTAATGGTCATTCAGCGATGCAGAGACGGACACGGGCTTTTTTTATGTATGACTTGATAGCAAGAATTCTTGAGACAAGTGCAGTTAGTTCATGAATAGCGGGCCAACAACTAGCTAGCTAGCTTAAGCTCGCTCCAGACTTTACAGGACGATGCTAAGGAAGGGTCCATTAGTACTTAATCGAGCCACTACTTTAAAAAATCAGCGCGATTCCTATGTCTAATTAGTATGTTGGTTATTTAGCAGCAATTGTGTTCTACGTCACATTTCATCCACAATATAACGCCCCATCCCTTTTGCCATTCTCGGAAAATAATCTAAATATAGTAATAAATCTAGGTTAAGCCCATATACGACTTTGAATAACTTTTACGTCACATTTCATTGGCTCCATAATATTAGAAGTATTGATGTTAAAAGCGTTTTTTTCTTCAAAACCGGTTTTCGGTTGTATAAAACCGGTTTAAAATCGGATTTCGCTTCCCCCCTCACCAAAAAATCCGGTATTCCGGTTTTCGTTTAACAACCCTAAATCAGAAGACAATTTTATTTGCGCCGTTTATATTTTGACAGTTTTGCAGCATTAGCTGTGTCTGTGGAGACCTATCCTTGAGAGATAAACTGTCGCATCTCTGGCATTGGAAAGCGGGACCGTTGGAGTTGGGCAGGGGCAGCCTATGTTTTTTCTTCGCTGCTCTTTTAGCCTCCGCGATAAGGCGAATTTGGCCCTCTGGCAGCATTTGTACCGGTGTGTAGGGTACTTCTCCAACCACTTCTGTTCTGAGCCATCTACGTCACAATTACACTGTGACAATAGCCATAGGTCATTAGCGGATCAGTCTATTAACTTTAATCGACTGTTCTGCTATTGACTCACCAAGCTAAATATTACTGTTATAATTATTAAGTCCTTTAATTTTTTTTAATTTAAAGTATAAATCTGTTTTAACATTATTTCAAGAAGGTTTGCACCGCCCATTTGCCCTCCATCGCCCCCCTATCGCCCCCGGGATCGCCAGCGCCCCCAAGAACTCTTCACCGCCCCCTGGGGGGCGATATCGCCCCCGTTGAGAATCTATGGTCTACACCCTGTGTGATGGTACCAAAAGCCGACCACACACTGCAGTTTTATAGAGACTTTGGGAAATTAAGTAATTTGACAAAGACCGACTGGTATCCCATTCCCCGTATCATAGACAAGATAGAGACAAGGTCATAGCTGATACTCTATCTCGGGTGCTACATGATTGACTGAATAACCCTATACTTCTTTTTCAGATCATCTCACTTATTCATTAAGAATGTGTCATGATAACCTATCATTCGTTTGAATTTTGATTATGGAATACCTATAGAATACAGAAGTCAAGTCTTTTGAAAGTATTAATAATTTTTATAATCATGTATAATATTGATGTTCTGATATATTTTAAATTCATTTGTTTATGGAAAAGAAATTCCATTTAAATGTTGATGCATGATGCAATAAATATATAATATGCACGTATTTACTTGATATGGATGGATAAAAGTAATTGTCATCATAATGCAATTAAGTGGGAAAACTTTGAGCTAGTTGATTTATTATCTTGTTTTATTTTAGTTAATGAATGGAACTAAATAATAATATGTACAATTTTTATCTTAGAAAGAGATGTAATATCAATTGGTATAAATTAATAGATAATATTGGAAATCTATTGCTAAATTGTTATATCATGGTAATAGAATGGGAAAAACTAGTGGATATTCACTATGTTGTATATAGGTTGTTATATATTCCATATATCCGGGAATGGAGGGAAACAAAGGTACCTAATGGTGGGCACTCATTCAACCCTTAACAAACTTGTATATTAAACTTTCAAATTTGCCAAAAACGCATAATAGTGGATTACATTTTAATATTTAGATTACTGTAGTAATCGTAACTAGAGCGTATTTTCTCCTCATATTTGAGAAAAGGGGAAGTATCATCAATCATCATCTTAGGTATGAACCCTGTTAATGTCAAGTTGACACTGTAATTTAAAGGGGAAGTAACCTATAGTTTGATTCGAGTTATGTATTACTTATCTTTTGGTTGGTATATTAGAAGTAAACTGTTGAAAATTGACAGAGTTTGAGCAATGTTATATTTGTTTAAATAGATTAAGACTTTTTGAAAATTTTTGGTGGAAATCCACACAACTGTACATAGTTAAAATAAGAATGACTAGAATATTTTGGAATTATTTGTACTTGTTGAGACATTAGTTAATATTAATATTAACGGGGAAATATTTGTCCATCACGTTATAATCACAATTACCATTGGGTAGTGACACTTTTTATAATTTAGTTGTGCCAGTGAGCCATGTTTGCTTAAATTGTCTTATAATCTTCCATTGATTGATGGTTGTTAAAACGATAGTGTTAAGTACGAAAAATGTACCATGTTGAGTATTACTTGGGTAATTATGGTACATTATTTCTTTCATTGGGTGGGGGCGTGTCATGTATATTGTTTTTCCAAGAATTGGAACACGCAATATTTATTCCTCTCTCTCTCTCTTTTCTTACTACACACAATATTAGGACGTTTAGTAGGAAAACGAAAGATTCTAGGTAATGTTGGGATTCTGTGTTGATCTCAAATTCTCAGGGTCTGGGAACGAATCATTATTTAATAGGGGAAGTTCCTATCGTTTTTGTTATGAGTTTTGTAATGATACCATGATTTTCACCCCTACTGGTAATGGGTCTATCCCTTGCACCACCCGGATAGTATTTAATGATTTGTTTTGTCTGAAAGACAGAGAGTTTCAAAATATGTTCCTTTGAGAACGTTTGTGTTTGCACTATTTTATTCTAACTGTACATAATAGATATATTGTATATATTGAACATATCACCTGAAATAAACTATCAACAACAGTTACACTGAAGCTTCCTTGTCAAGTTACTATTCTATTGTGTTGTATACATTACTATAAGATTTATCTACTACTCTAATGTACAAGAAAGGAAATGTTGGAATACAAATACTGAATTTGTGCCCAGGACTATAAGAAGAGTTCGTGTAATACTGAAACATAAATACTAATAATTAAAGTCTCCCCTAGGACTAACGAGAATTATCAGCAAGATCTACACAGCTCTGGCCACAAGGGGATTGTGGACGTAACAATATTTACATTAACAAAAAAGGACTATAGGTTAGACCTTCGATATGATTGAATGTCTGTTATTAAAATGTGTTAATTGCTATCACAAAAGCAAGAATTATTGGAAATTGTTGACGTCATAGATCAGAGGGTAGTGTTTAGTGTTGAAGAACCAAGTTGATAAATTTTAATTAGCGTAAAAGTCTTTTAGCTGTTGCATTCTGATAAGATTTCTGAAGTGTTCAAATTGATATGTATTTCCTTTTCAATGAATCAACAGCCGTTGCAAAGATAATCTTTGGATTAGGATTTCTCAAAAGCACAATGATTACATTTTTTTATTGATGTCTCCTAAGAGTCTCCTTTGGTGTAAGACAGTATTACATTTAGTTTGATACTCGATCGTTGGGGTGACTTACCGAAAGTTCTGAGTATGAATCCTGATAAAGGCTAACGTTTTCCCGGCTCTGAAGGGTGTCTCCAAGCCTACCGAGCTCTGATGTGTACTTGACATTCGTTAGGGAAAAGTAAAGGGGACTGGGAGATGTAGGCTTTGTGCTGGTCATACAATCTCCTAGTATGCCGCGGCCATAGAAACTTGTGAACACTGCCTCACGGTCCCTATGGATCAAATTGGTCTAACGGGGATACTTTACTACTACTCGCGTGAGGCCAGTCATTATAATCATAGGGAAATGGGTGTGTGTGTGTCGGGGGGGGGGAGCATATATATATATATAGGCTAAAATGTGTACATGAACAACAATATTCATTATATACCACGTTATTATTGTTTTTAAACTGTTGTGTTTCATTTTTCAATGATTTAAATATCTGTACAATTCATCCAATAACCCCCCCCCCTTTTTTTTTTTTTCAAAATCAATTTTTGTTCCATGCTGGGAAAGTGGGAGTTAGAGTATATTAAGTTGATAATTCTAAAGACAGTTATAAAGCTATTATATTACTCTTTCTAAATACTTTGTTTTACAAAAATAGAAAACCTAAATGTTTTCAGGTTAATTTCTGAACAAAAATTTCAAAGAATGGTCAAAGTTTATGGAGAAAAGATTGGTTGAAAGAAAAAATTAGAAATTGACTATATAAACACCAACATGTATTAGTAATAAAAGCTTAGTTTTATATTTGCTAAATTGATAGATAAAAGATTAAAATAGATAATAAAGTATAGAGTTAGAGATTTTATGAAAAGACGTTTTATATTTTCTAAAAAGTATGTATTGTTCTAATCTTGCATATATGTTTGTGTGTTTGCGTGTGATTGTGTGTATGTATGTGTAAGTGAGGCAGACAGTCAGAAAGGAAGAGGATTTATTTAGTAAAGACCTATTAAAATGCTAAGGTTGAACGTCATCTTTATTTTTCAAAGCAAGATTTGCATACTCTTAAAACCTAATCGCTATGCAATTTAAAAAAATTAAGCTGAAATAGCCAAATCTAGGGGCCTTATACAAAAAAAGTGTAGACATACACACGTAGGCCCTTGGGGAATATTAATATTGTTTAGATATTTCCAAAGACTGTAATAAGATGGACCGCTTGCTTTAAATATTTCTGCTATTTGATGACTCGTAAACTTCTGTTTCGGAATTTACGATCACAAACGGAATTATAGACCTAGCGTTTAATAAATTCGCTTTCATTTTATGAAAGGAAAACTATAAACTAATACTTATCCCAGTTACCAGTTATTGTCGGATAATTTACAGGAATATTATAGACGTCAAATGCCGATGAATAGATGCCAATTAAAACTATTCAATAATGTATTTGTAAAAGTAAATGTTTTAGTTTTTCAATTTCTTCGTTTCATTACTTCTCATGTAGAAATTGTAGAATAATATTTTATAGAATGATCGTCTGTTATCTATATCAGATTAGAACTCTAATTTAAGATAAAATAGAAACTTTCATACAGCGGAAGTCTTTTAGAGTACGCGTTATTTGATGCGCACCGAAAAACACGATTCATTGAGCTATAAAAATAGTGCAAGGCGTCCTCTTATTATAGTCTTTGATATTCCGTCATCTGTCTGTACTCTCGAAACCAAATCGCTAAGCGTTCCGGAATGACAGATACATTTCTTTGGATAATTATTATATAGATTATTATTATATAGATAATTATTGTAAAAGGATATTGTAGGCTTGTATTCAGCGCTTTTTAATGTTCATTATTATTTTAGTACTTCTTTCAAAAATATTTTCTGTGTTTAGACGTTTAAAAAAACTACTTTGATGTAGCTCTATTGTGTCATTATTTGTTTGTTTTTTTTAATATATCTCTCAATATGTCTGTCTGTCTTTCCGATATAACCTATTTAAGTACCCATTTTGTTAAACTTCTTTCTCTTTCCAACTAGCCCAAACGTGTTTTCCTTTTTACAGACATATATTTTGTTAGCCAGTAGTTGACATAACTCGATATAGAGTAAGTAAAAGCAGCATCGCATTTTTTAGTGACATTCTAGTCGTTGAAATTGAAATCGTAGATATCTAAATACAACTAAATAAAGAAATCATCTGCTAAGATACGCTTATAACAAAATAGAATTTAATAGGGCGATTCCAATAGGCATGGCTTAGGTGTTTTTTTGGTGACGTAATTATGTAAATAACGGCCATGATGTTGGTAATGAGGATAATGGATAATCATTGTTCTTTATCATGTATATTTCAAACCCAAAATGTAAGGAATTTGTTTTCATAAATCTTGATATTTAACTGTGATTCTAGTCCTTAGTAGTCCGTCCGCGAACTAAACAAGATTTTAGGCCTTTATAGTTTTTCAATAGCTCTTTTGAAACATTGTATATTCTGCTTTATGATTTACTTTTAGATAGTAAGTTAAAAAAGCTAACTTTCGACAATCGACATCTTCAATTAAATATTCTGCACTTACGTAAGTTTTTCCATTGATATTTAATTGTTTAAATTTTAGGTTTGAATGTTATTTTTCATCGCACGTATATATTGTTTACGTCATATTGGCCTATAAGTAAACTATGATCAAAATTATGAGAAATGGTCGAAGGGAAATAGTTAATACAATCAAGTCAACTATTAAGAAGCACGAGTTATCTCAGCTTGATGTTGAATGATTGTCTAAGGATTGTCATTCTATTGACATGATTGTCCTTGTTTTTAAATGCGCATTAGTTTTGATTTGAAAATGCGATGTTAGATTGTATTCTTGCTTAGCACAAGAATCTTTGGAAAGAAGTGATTTTTGAAAGATAGATTGGTCACGTGTTTTTGACGATATGATCAGTTAGCTTCTGGACTTCATTGAAGAAGGTCGCATTATAGTATTTCTTGTGTTTGAATGAAGTATTGGACTTAGAGATAAATATATATCATCATCATCATTGGCTCCATTGTCTCGAAAGACGATATATATAATATATTGTTCAATGGATTATGAATTGTATCTTGATGTGATGAATTTAAAAGTGTTAAATTAAAATTATGTGCTGCAGACAAGTGTTATGAAATATATATTATAAAATCGTCGTCTGTGTGAATCAAAACCAAGCAAATGAAGTTATACTCATAAATTGATTAACAGCTACGAATAATTAAAGTAGCGTGGAACAAATAAATATATGTTTAATGGCCAGAAAATAGACCATTAACACCATCCATACACTATTTAAACACACATAATTATATATTGTTAGCACTCGTTTTATCATTTTCAATGTTGTTGTTTTTTTTATTTAACTCTGCTTGCTTACGTCAGGACTAGTAAGTAAGTAAGTAAAGTACTCGGAGGACCAAATTGATCCATAGGTCCGGTGAAAAAGCGTTCACCAGTTTCTGTGGCCAAGGCATACTAGATGATCGTGTGGCCAGCACTATACACAGCCGCCTTTACTTTACCCTAACTAAGGTCAGGTACCCATCAGAGCTGGGTAGACTCAGGGACACCCTCCGGACCTGGGAAAATATCCTAGTCTGCACAAGGATTCGAACCCTGGACCTTCGGTACGCGAGCCGAACACGCTGCCGCTCGGCAACCGTGCCCCCAGGACTAGGGGCGCCACTGAACATCACAATCGAACATTGAATAGTGGTATCAATGACTCTCAATGAGACAAATTTATTAGTAAAAAAAAAAGCAATTTTATTTTAAATGATGAAGTTGAAATATATACATATACAACAAAAATAGACTATAAACAGTTGCGAACTTAATTCTACAAAATAATCTGATTGGCTCCCTAAATTTGAAGGAAAATCAAGAATGATGCTTTTTTTCATGAGGTTCAGAAAGTTATTCTACGACTTTTACAAATAAAAGCTTCGACTTCCGAGAGGTGGACGTTACAATATTTCAATTAATTTATTTGCATAATGTCCCCTTCTGCCAGGACTCTAGAAAGAACAATGAACGTTCAACCCTAAAGTTCAGAAGGATTTTCGCACCGTAACATTAAGTGTCACAAGCTATAAATAGATGGTAAAGATGTTTTTTTACAACATAAACAAAAGTGTAAAGAAATGTTCAAGTGAGGTAATATAGACATTACATGTATGGAAAAGTATACTTTTTTATTGACTAGTCTTAAATCTTATGCGTGCATACATTTTGGATGACACATCACTTCCGATCCTATTCGCTAAATTTAGTTAAAAAAATGGCCACCGTCTGCTATAATTTCTGGCATACTCACTTTTAATATTTAAGACATAATCATAATCTTCACAATAACACTTATAGCCTTTGTTTTTTTGTATTCGGCCTGAATTAGCAGTTGAAAGTGCAATGAATTTATCAATATCCGTGAATGTTAAGGCAGCTACAAGGCATAAATCTCTGCTTGCAATCGTAATGGTTGCCATTGTAAGCAATACAAAATGAAACCGAAAGTTCTACAATGCACACTTGAAGCATGTAAAAAGTGACAATAACACGTATAGAGTAAATTACTAGAAACATGCCGAAAAGATAATTATACGATTGTTTACGGAAATATAGCGGAAATGAATTTGCATCCAATTTGCCTATTTAAGACTCGTCAATTGTGAAGTTTTAATAACAGGGGAAATTGAAGGCAGAAGTTAATACAAAGATCACCCATTTAATAGTCAAGTTTTTTATATTGACTGTAAGCTGTACACATTCAAATCAATGCTCAGAATGAATTACTGCATCACTATATATTTTATCATAGTGTAAATATTGTGTTGTGAATGGACTATGTGGTATATACCTGTTTGTAATTAACTATAATTCAACTGAAATAATACTAACTAGTCGACTTTATCCTTTTATGTGTGTTGGTCAGTCTCACGAGAAGATAAAGCAGTTAATTTCAAACACACTCACAGCAGTACTATCTTCTATTTATATCTCAAGTTTATAACAACATAAATACACATACATACCAAACAATTATCGAACGATCCATTCTACGTGACACATTTTTTACTTCCTATTCACACCGCCATTGTGAATCTTAAATCAACCTATATAATGTTTCTGGTTTAGTTCTATAGCGTACTAGGCCTAGTTAACTAGTGCTGCGTTAATGCATGAATGCGTCACACATTGAATTCGTGTGTCCGTCGGATCTATGTATAGTGTGTGCTGACAGATGTCGTGCTGACACGAGTGTAGTAAACAGTTGGAACTCACGGCTTACTTTACCTGGTCTTGCCCTTTCTTACACTCATGATGATTAGGCCTATGTATTAACAAGATATATGGCGTACCAGCATTTGTGTGGATATGGAAAGCTTTGTTAGAATAATATATACATATATTATTATTATTATTATTATTATTATATATATATATATATATATATATATATATATAGCCTATCATATATATAAATCTCAAAATTATGTGTATGTATGTATGTGTGTACATACCGCAAAATCTTTTTTTCCATTACTGGACAGAATGACGTGAAACTTGCTACAACTAATCTTTGCATTATTGCGGTCAACACTGTCAAGGTTTTACAATTTATAAAATGACCGCAGTGGTCAGTTTGGTAAAAAAAATCGAATTCAAACACAACTTTTGATTCACGTTGAAATTACCAGTATCAAAGTTATATAATTTGACTTCATAAAATGAAAAAAAGAATGGCGTTGAGATTATTTTCAGGACGACGTCATCAAAGTTTGTGCATTGATTTTTTATCAATGAAGGGAAATTGACGTCATCAAACTATGCGCACGGATTTTTTCTCAATGACGGGAACAAATTTCATTCATGTTTAAATTGCCTACGTGTCGTAAATAACTTAAATTATTTTTGTAGCGGGAAATGTTCAAGAAGGGAACAAAATTTCGTTTTAATTTGCGTCGTAATTTGAAGTGGGCAATATTTAAATGGTTTAAATTACCGGAAAATACTTTATCATCGCTTACGACTATTGTTTATAACTCCATGGGTAGCCACAGTGTAATTGAAAATTATTTTAGCCAGTTCCAAGAACTGGGCACCTTTAGGCTTATAACCTTGGTAACGGGCAATGTTTAAATTGCCAGGCAATGTTTAAATTGCCGGGACCAACTTTTAAGTCATAGACCTATGTTGTTGTGTTTTTTTTGTTGGTGTTATTTGCTATTTATTTATTTATTGTTGCTTCGGAATCAAATTTAGAAAAAAATATTAAATTCAACAGGAAAAACAATTACAAATGAAACCCATATGAAACAAAGTTTATAAAACGTATACGACACGAATTGAAACTTTAAAGTTGTGGCAAAAAAATATATCAAACAATCATTTTTAAATTAAAAGTACTGTAGAAAAGACATGTGAGTTCTGTTTTACAGAAAGAGTTTAATTACCCAATAAACTCACACCATTAGATCACAGTGGTCATACTTTGACCGAGAAAAAAAAATATATTCTTTTTTTTTCCTTTTTAGTTGTATATTGAACTGGTGTATGTTTAAGTTTGCGAAACAACAATAAATAAATAAATACTGACCAAAACAACAAATACAACACTATAATGTGTCAAGCATAGTCTATATAAAGCCCGTTCGGAGAAACGGGCACATATCTGCTAGTATATATATACAGTAGACTGTGTGTGTGTTCAACCAATCATATTAGTTAATTTAAAGACACGTGACCTTATTGTCTCATATTATACTTTTGCGATTTCACTTCGGATATGTGTATTCGTTAGTGGTTAACGTTCGGACTGCCATACGGGCAACCCAGGTTCGATTCTCTAGTTAGTCTATACTTTCCATTGTTATTTTTGTTTTTTAAATTAATATTATTTTATAAAAAGAGATTGTAAATCTACGAGCAACACCGGGGAATTTAGTTTTTTGTAAATAACAAGACTTGCCTATTTTTATCCGATTACAATATTTATTTTAAATTTTCTACCTAAAATTCAACAGTAAAAAAGGAAGGAAAAATGTAATTATAAGTGTGAAGTATTAATTTAATGACAAATATCGAGTGAAAGTGTTTGGTGTGAAAAGGATGCGATTTTGGTGTAGAACGGATGTGATGGGAGTTAGATACATGGAGGGATATTGACAAGAAGTGAGATAGAGAGAGTAATATACAAGAAGCATAGATGTTATTGTAATAGTTGAAGTAAAGTATAAATAAAGACATTAATTTAAGTATGTGTACATATTATTATTATATTAAAGAAGTATTCTATAAGTAAATGTATAGATGTCATTGATTTGAACGCTACCAATAATCAATATACAAACGGCAACAAATTGTTACGAATCTCGGTCATAAATGAATGACGTAGTAAGGCATTGACCTCTTAACAAGTGCGTATCAGAGTCCAAGGCGACCAAGGTTTGACCTTTGTGCCCTGAGGGCAGTTTAAATAAAATAATTCGTTCAAATCCCGTGGAAATTGGAGGATAATTCTGGATCGTAGTATTCTATAGAGAAAGAGGTTAAAATGCGTATTAAGACCCTGTAGAATCTTCGATGATCGTTTTCTTTGTAAAGTCCCGACCTCCTTAAAGTTAGTTCAGTTTAAACGTTTGTCGAGTGAAGTCGCTATATTCATTTGTATATTGTATGCCATTGTATTGAAACTTATGTTGCCATCAGTTGATGAAGTTTATTGATCGTTTATATTGAGTCTACAATTTAAATAAAATTGTTTATTCAACAACTGGAGTTGTTTGATCTATCATTGTTGAGAAATGTGTTGAAGATAATTATCACGAATATAACTACATTACTGCATAGACCTGTCAGTCAAGGAACCCCTAGCTTGGGCTACAGATTAGCAGAATCTAGAGACTTCTAATAAAAATACAACTATATTCATTGAATCCGATTTAACGAGTCGTAATAATAATCAATCATAAAGAGAGCCATAACAGATTTGCGGGCTTGCGTCCGATATAGTTGTATAGTGAAGCATATATTCAAGTTGTGTTGTGTTGTGTGTTGGAGCAGTGACCTACTGAGCAAGCCTAAGAACGCTGAAATTATTCTTCCGATTGGAAAAACGTAAGTTGGAAAAATTTACCACTTTATAAATCTCTTAACTAAAGAATGGAATTTATTGAAAATCCAGAAGAAGAAGTTCTGAAAACTTTATCAATAAAGAAGTTAAAAGAGATCGCTGAGATCTTGAAGATAGAAGTTACTGAAACTACACCATCGAGGACTGTGTTGACACAGCAGATAAAAGATGTGTTGATTGCGAGTGGCAAGTTGAAAGTAGAATCAAGCGCGGAGGGATATCAAGTTGAAGGTCAGATGTCTGAACAGTTCCGATTTCAACTAGAAATGAAACGTCTTGAGATAGAAGAAAGACGTCTAGAAATAGAAAGTCAGGAAAGAGATAAGAAAAGTCAAAGAGAAATAGAAAGTCAGGAAAGAGATAAGAAAAGTCAAAGAGAAAGTCAGGAAAGAATAGAGCTAGCAAAGATAGGAGCTACTAAAAAAGAATCTCATAATGATGTAGAGATGGCCAGATGGAAAAAGCTAGTCCCTACCTACATTGATAAAGAAAGTGAAATAGCTAATTTCTTCCAGACCTTTGAAATTTCTTGCAGAGATTTTAAGTTCCCAGAAGATAAATGGGGAATATTAGTCAGAACAGCTTTTACTCAGGGAAGGGCAAGAGATTGTGTTTTATTGTTAAAAGAGGAGAATTTAAATGATTATGAAATCATTAAAGATACTGTACTTAAAGCCTATAACCAAATACCGGAAAGTTATCGGAAAAGGTTCCGTCAGTACACAATGTCCCCTTACCAAACACACTTAGACTTCCTTAGAGCAGAAGAAAAGTTAATGGATCAGTGGATAAAATCCAGAAATATCTCCACCTTAAAAGAAATGAAAGATATCATTCTCTTAGAAGATTTTATTAACAAAGTGAGGCCGGATATAAGAATGTATTTATCCGAGCGTGATATCACTGACCCACATAAGGCTGCTGATTTAGCTGAACAGTACACATTGTGTCATAGGACAGCTGGTGAAAAGAATTTTAATAGGGCACAACGGCAAGCAGAAAACACACAACAACAACATCGTGAAAAAGAGCATTTTGTGAAACAAAATGATGTTAATAAAAAACCTATCAACAAAAACGTCCAATGTACTTTTTGTAAAAGGACAGGACATAGCATAGAAGACTGTTGGAGTATACGAAGCAACAAAAGACCTAACAAAGTGGTCATGTGTGCAAGCCATAAACCAATACAGAATGTACAAGAAAGCGAAAATACAAACGAACTGAATTCGAAGAAAGATTATTCTAAACCAGAAACACTGAGGGTGGATTTGCCTGAGAGCAAAAGTCAGAAGGTAGAGAAATCTACAACTGAAGATAATGAGGATAAATATCCTGATTATAAATACAGAATGGCTACTATTGGATTAATTGTCCAAGTCCACAGAGACGAAAAAGTAGACCAAAGTATTTTTGACTCGAACAAGAGTCTGAAGTCATCGGAAGATGAAACAACACCCGATAATCATGGTCAAGGGAAGAATAAAATTGACACAGAGACCCTGTGCAGTTTTCAACCGTTCATTAGTGAAGGTTGTGTGGCCTTACAAAAGGAAGGACCACTGAAGTCCGTAAAAATATTACGAGACACAGGAGCATCATTAACACTGCTGCTTAAAGATGTATTACCATTGAATGATAATACATTGACAGGACAGACTGTCCTATTGAGAGGTTTTGAATGGAAAGAAGAAATACCTCTACATAGGATATACCTCACATCTGACTTGGTGACAGGATATGTGACAGTTGGAGTAATATCAAAACTTCCTGTTGAGGGCATATCTGTTATCCTAGCAAATGATTTGGCGAAAGGGAGGGTGAGACCTGAACTGATTGTGAAGGAAAATCCAGACCCTAGTCCTATAGTGGAGACAGGAAAAGAAAAAGAACTTTATCCTGTAGGTGATGTCATAAATGGTATGACACCACAGAAAAAGAAAGAAGAAATTATCTCACAAGAAAAGAAAAAGAAAGAAGAAATTCTCCCACGAGAGAAGAAAGAGGAAGAAGAAGTGGAACGTGATACTACTATTTTCTCCATGATTGAAGATTGTCCGAAAGGAAATGAACAATCAAAGAAGTCATCGCAAAATGAATTGATTGCTGAGCAGAAAGTAGACCCAGAGTTGCTACAGTTGCATGAGAAAGCTGTCGACGAGAAAGAAACTCCTACTACTGATGTCTATGAACAGATAGACCACAGCATAAACAAACAACAATGCAAACCTGCAGTTGCCGGTACAGATGAAGATTTGAGGAGCATCACTGAAGAAACGAGTGCGGAGAGCTGGACCGAAACTACCAAAAGCTATGGGTTACCACAATCCATACCGACAGATCGAAGGACCAACTTCGCCCCGGAACTCTTCAATCCAGTCCTAAAGAACTTATGCCTGGAGCAGGAGATGTCAACTGAATCCCATCCGGAAAGTCGAGGAGCCTATGGACCAATCTTTGGACCCACTGTCCGAGGACCACTCAAACTACTTCCAGAGGAATGGCAGACCGAATTGGATCTCCTTGGGCTGAGCAAGTACCTAGATAAGTACATAAAATTTTTGTCTGACATAACTGTGTTTGTTAGAAAAAAATTGTACACTGCTTACATGCAGATGCCATTGTTGTGTGATGAAAGAAAGGCAAAAATATTATATCATTTGAAAATGATAAAGCCTTACCTTCTGAAAACAATTGGAAAAAGCTTGATGTTGTTAACATTGTTACTCTTATTTGTAAAATTCATGCCTGGAGTACAGGATGAATTGAATGACAAATTCACTGATAGTTAGTTACCAAACTTACTATTTTAAAACTAAATCCCTTACTTGTGAGAAAAAGGAATGAGTAAAAGTATTGTTAGAGTAAATATCATTATAGTGTGATATTTCTAAACAAACTTGTTAGGTTGAGCATTTAAAATAATTGCTATAAGAGAAAAAGATCAGTTTTATCCGCAGAATTGGTTTCTAAATCAGAGGACATTATAAATGTGGACTGATTATAAGATATGTTTGAGAAACTCTGGAAATGATAATTGAAACATTTGACAGAGGGGATAATTTGATTGAAAAAGATGTAAATGGTTTTAAGAAAAGAGAATTTTCTATCACTAAAGTATTGAGAAATGTTTTATGATTGTACTATGGATTTATTTTATCATGTACTGTTGTTGAAATAATTGCACTGAGTCAGTATGCAAATTTCTTCTATGTGAATTTATTCATTTATTATATTATCATTGAATGTATGATAATGTAGGGTAAAAATAGTTGCAGCAAGGCAGAACTATGACTAACAAGAATTCCAAGAAATGTATTATATATGATTTTTTCACTTTTAGGAATGTTACCTGAAAAGCAGACCAAAAGTAGAAACTAATGTAAACTTTGTATCCTTGTTTTGTATAAATTTAGGATGTGCCACTGACTTGACACTGTAAACCAGAATGGTTGAGAATGTCATGGTAGAGAATTGATAATGTTGACATACCAATGTTCAACAAGTGTATGATTAATTAAGGATTTCATGTCAAGATTGTAAAACTAATCTATTTTTTTCTGTATGAGTTAAAATAGATTGAATGAATTGTACTGACAATCAAAAGATTGGGTAGACCTGAACACTGTGGAAGTAACAGGAACCTAGAACCTATGAATAAAACCTTTTGTGGAAAATGGAAAAGAGCAATGTACACCACTGAAAAGATTGGAAATGAAATGTTTTACCACACCAGTCAAACCAGCAGTTTGTTTTGTACATAAATTGTTACATTGATTTCGCTATGAAAAAAAAATTAATAGTAGCCTATGCTTAACTCTTTTCTACTTCAATAATATTGTATTTAATGTAATCTAAAGAAAATAAGTACTTACTGTGTAGTACTAAGATTGTATGAAGATAATATAACTTGTTTTAATTGATAGTTAATTAAGTAAATTAACCAAATTTGTTTAAGTAAATCCATGATTGTCTGAATGTTTCAATTTAACCTGCTACGATGTGAACTCTTTTAAAAAAAGAAAATAATGACGTCGAAAGGTCATGGTAAAAGGAAAGATTGAAATATTTTTAATGATTTTTGCTATAAACTATTTTAATTCGTGAACAGACTATGTTTAATGTTCTCAAAATAATATAAATGAATTTGATTTTGAGATGATAGATGTTAAAGAATGCTCATTTAATACGATAACTATTTAATCGCGTAGCAATTTTATTTGACCTCGGCTGTGATGAGGTAGAAATTTGCATAGCGATGTCAATATTGTTAAAATCAATTGAGAATGAGAGAGAGAGAGAGAGAGAGAGAGAGAAAGGCGGAATTGACCTACATTTTGGGTCGCGTCACAGACAGTTGTCTAATGTGTTAGTCGGCCTACCAGCATGTAAAAATATAATACTGTCCACACGAGCAATAATATTTTTGTTGTAAAGTGAAATTAGGTCGGGGCTAGTATTTTTTGTGTGTGTTGTAACTGAGTTAGGCCTAGCATGTGTTCTATTAGAGCGTTTGGTTTTTTTCTCCTTATGAAAAAATAAGTCGTGTCTGCATAGACATTAAGTGATTTTTTCTTTTGTTGTTTGATTACAAATGTAAAAGATATTAGTTTATAAATTAAATGGACGAGAGAGTTTTTATTACAGTGGAATGTTCAATGTAATAGAAATTATTAACTTGTATTATATTATATCTATTAAGAATGATTATGTATTTTTCTTGTATACAAGATTTAGATAAACAATTTAATTGTCCATTGTTTTGAATTAAAAATTGAATGATTGAATGACTGTAGTTAAGCCATTTGATAAGATGAATTTATATTGCATATATTATTATGTTATTGTTATCAGTTCGATTGAATTATTGGGATCGCCAATTGAACTGTATTGTTTTCCCCGGAATATTTTCTTTTATAATTATTCCTTAAAATTAACATTTTTTCAAATGTAAAAGAAATAATTATAAAACTTTAGAAGGGGGGGGATGTTACGAATCTCGGTCATAAATGAATGACGTAGTAAGGCATTGACCTCTTAACAAGTGCGTATCAGAGTCCAAGGCGACCAAGGTTTGACCTTTGTGCCCTGAGGGCAGTTTAAATAAAATAATTCGTTCAAATCCCGTGGAAATTGGAGGATAATTCTGGATCGTAGTATTCTATAGAGAAAGAGGTTAAAATGCGTATTAAGACCATGTAGAATCTTCGATGATCGTTTTCTTTGTAAAGTCCCGACCTCCTTAAAGTTAGTTCAGTTTAAACGTTTGTCGAGTGAAGTCGCTATATTCATTTGTATATTGTATGCCATTGTATTGAAACTTATGTTGCCATCAGTTGATGAAGTTTATTGATCGTTTATATTGAGTCTACAATTTAAATAAAATTGTTTATTCAACAACTGGAGTTGTGTGATCTATCATTGTTGAGAAATGTGTTGAAGATAATTATCACGAATATAACTACATTACTGCATAGACCTGTCAGTCAAGGAACCCCTAGCTTGGGCTACAGATTAGCAGAATCTAGAGACTTCTAATAAAAATACAACTATATTCATTGAATCCGATTTAACGAGTCGTAATAATAATCAATCATAAAGAGAGCCATAACAAAATAAATTATAGATAACGCCTCAAGACAAGTATGAACTATATAAAAGGACCTTAACATAAATGGTAGGCAGCGGTGTTTGTTTACAAATTGGTAAACAGCGGTGGTAACTTAATTAAATGATGAGCAGCGGTGTTGTAAAGAATGGTGTTTTCAACGGTATATTACAGCGGTGGTGGTTTACAACATGGCAAAAAGCGGTGCTTTGTGCTTAACAAAATGATGTATTTACAACCTTAGCGGTGCTTTACAAAAAGGTGTGAATGAGCGCTGAAACATTTTGAGGGATATTAATTTTCAACATGGTGGACTATTGACATTTTGAACATTTGGAGTTGGAACATTTGGGCCTGAAGGGGTAGTTCTGAGACTTTGATGAATAAAGTGATAGTGGTTTGTAACCATGGATTTTCGTATGGATAGTAGACTTTGGAGATTCTACAAATTATTTAAGTTGAATGGACATTTCTAATACAGTATAATTTTGGACATTTAGACATTCTTTGATACCTACACTGATGGTGATGGACTTGTAATATATTCAGAACATTGGATAATCAGAAACTGTATGGACATTTTAGCTTAGGAATATCTGGAGTGTGGTAATGAACACATGTGATGAAACTATTATGAACATTCAGGTGTGAATAAACATTATATTAATTCAGAAGGACATTTACAAACATTCATCTGTGCCAAGACATTCTTGTTATATTGAATATATTCTATAACACAATGGAGCAGCAATTAATATCATTATAGTTAGGATAATTACTACATGTATATATGCATTATTTCAATGTTTTATTTCTGTCTATTTTGATTTTGTCATGCTTTGAAAATTTTTGCAAATTTTTCCAATGTGTAGCATATTATTCAACTTGTTATATAAACACATAATTTTCATTGGTAAAATATTAACTATTAATATACATAATACAAGTACATAAAAGGGCACAAATACAGTTAATGTTTGAGGAGGCAGAGACTCTAGCTAATAGATTTGGAATTACAGATAAAAAAGAATTTCAAATTTTTGTTGAAGACAAAGTCAGAGAATTAAAGAAAGAATTTGCAGATAGAGAGAGAGATGAGAGAGCTGAGAGGAGAGCTCATGAATTAAAAGAAAAAGAACATGCATTAAAAGAAACTGAACTAAGACTAAATCATGAATTGGAATTAGCTAAACTTAAACAAAACCGGGAAGAAACAAATAACAGTACTACTAATACTAGGATATATCCCAGGTTTAAAATGCCACCTTTTGATGGGAAAGGCGAGAAAATACTTGATTTTCTAACTCTATTTGAAAAACAATGTGCAGGATATGGTATACCTGAATCCGAATGGTACCATCATTTAATTCCACAGTTGAAAGACAAGGGTAGAGAGGCTCTTGCACATATCAGTAAAGATATAACAACATACGCACAAATAAAAGAGCAACTCATTAAATTTTTTATTCACTCAGATGATTATTATAGGCAACAATTCCATACATATGTCTTAACTGAAAGAACAGAACCCAGAGCTTTTGTCTCAGAGGTTAAAAATTTTCTTACAACCTGGATGGAATTGGTAAAGGTTGACATTAAAAATCCCAATGAAATAATAGAAATAATGGTAGTTGACAAGGTGTTAGAACTAGCTTCAAAGGAAATATTTACACATATAATGGAGAGAAAAGTCAGGACAATAGAATCATTAATTGATGCGATATCAAATTTTAAGGATAGTAACCCAGGTGTAGCATTAAACAAAACCAAGGTTAATCACATGAATACTTTCAACAATGAAAGAAGTAGAAATCAAAACAGATTTAATAATCAGAGAAGAGGAAGTTATTCACCACCCAACTTTAGATGGCGTAATGCACACATGAGAGATAAAAAGCAGATAAGATGTTTTTTTTTGTCAAGGACTAAATCACATTGCTAAAGATTGTTTTTTCAAGCAACAACAAACTTACAAGAAACAATTTAGTAATGAGGGTAACAATTTTAATAATCAATCATGGCAGGGTTATAGACCATTAAATAGAGGAAGAGGACATTTTAACAGAAGAAATACACAACACTATAATCATGTTGGACAGGGAAATTTTAATCAAAACTTTAATCATGTTGAACAGGGAAACTATGCTCAGAATTTCAATAGTAGAAGCATGAACATGAACACAGGTAATTTTAATAGTAATACACATGGGACAGGACAACAACAACTTAATTCTATCAGGGAATTCAGTGGTCAATTATTTATCTTTCCATGTTTTGTGAATAGCAAACAGACTATGACTCTTCGAGATTCAGGGGCCACTTGTATAATATGTAATGAAAACTTGGTGCTGGATGATCAGTATCTTCCTGAAACAGAAATGGTCACGTTAGGTGATGGTTCTTCTGTTAATTGTAGGGTTGCAAAAATAAACATTGATACTCCTTGGATTTCTGGTATTGTGAAAGCTCTCATTATGAAATCTTGTACTGCTCCTTTAATTATTGGAAATGTACCAAATATTAAGCAGGATAACTCTTTGGAAATTTATCAGGAGTGGATTTCACAAAAGACTTATTTATCTGACATTCAACCAAAAACATTGGATGAATACAACTCAGAGAACTGTTCTAATCCATTTGTTACAATGCAACAAAGATTGAACTTACTAAAAACCAATAAAATAGATCAGAAGAATTGGGTCAAAAATTTAGATGAAATACCCTTAAATAAAATAAACAGTTTAGACAAATTTCCTAAATGGAATGGAACACAGAAGATTAATGAATATATGGAAGATTTCGAGACTATTTGTAAAAATGAGAAAATAACAAATGAATTGAAACCTATCATTTTAACACAACACTTACAAGTACATAGGCAAGCATTAAATATATGCATTGCAAACATAGAAAACTATGAGGCAATAAAATCAAAACTGACAAAACAATTGGCAATTAAAGAAAATAAAAGCAAGGGAAACTCTGAATGTTCAGTTGTTGAAAACAAAGGAAAAAATAAACAAAACAAACAGATAATTTGTAATATTCAAACAGAAATAACAAATAACGGTGAAACTGCAGCTACCTCAATAAACAAAATTGATCACGAAACTATTGTTAGAGAACAAACAAAGGACCAATATATAAACAAACTCATTGAAAACATGAAAAAACCAAACTCATACAATTATGGAAAATGCAAAATACAAAACAAAATTTTGATAAGAAATTGTAAAACAAACAATGGGCTACAACAGCAAATAGTCATTCCTAAATCACTGACACATACAGTTATGGCTGCTGGGCACAACAGTCCATTAGCAGGGCATATGGGTACAAACAAAACGTACCAAGGTCTAATGAGAAACTTCTGGTGGAAGAGTATGAAAACAGACATTAAAAACTTTATAGAATTCAAGAAAAGAAAAAATTGTTTAAAAGACATTAAACAGTGAAGAAAGAAATAATTAAAAAAGGAAAATGTATTAACATAAACTTAAAGACAATGATGTTATAGTAAAATGAAAATGCTGTTGGTAATTTGTAGGAATCAAGGTTTGAAATGTATATATATATATGTTTAAGAAAATGTAAACATGATTATAAGTTAAAAATTTTAATGAATCTAATAATTGGTTTTTTAAAGATAATAAATATATCATAGAGATACAGAGTTAATAGAGGAGATATCAGATTTAAATAAAATTGAGTTAAGATATATTATAATTTGGGAAGAATACATTTTTGTACAGAAAAGGTCAATAATGAGAATGGAAAATATTGAATTTCTGTGAGGAAATAATCATATATATAAATATATATGAGTACATTATGAGATATTATGATAAGTAAAAAAAAAAAAAAATATAATAAGAATTGTGAAGAATGAATTGATATATATTCATAAAGAAGTTTGAATTGTAAAAGAGTATAAGAATATTGAATTTTGATGATTGTTATTATTATATAATAATACATGCATTGTAAATTTTTTATTGATGACATTGTAAATAAAATCTAAGTTAGATTTTATTTTTTCTCTAAGGGGGAGGGTATGTGAAGTATTAATTTAATGACAAAAATCGAGTGAAAGTGTTTGGTGTGAAAAGGATGCGATTTTGGTGTAGAACGGATGTGATGAGAGTTAGATACATGGAGTGATATTGACAAGAAGTGAGATAGAGAGAGTAATATACAAGAAGCATAGATGTTATTGTAATAGTTGAAGTAAAGTATAAATAAAGACATTAATTTAAGTATGTGTACATATTATTATTATATTAAAGAAGTATTCTATAAGTAAATGTATAGATGTCATTGATTTGAACGCTACCAATAATCAATATACAAACGGCAACAAATAAATTATAGATAACGCCTCAAGACAAGTATGAACTATATAAAAGGACCTTAACAATAAGATTTATAGCTTTCTGTTAATTGTAGTTTGTAACATTTTTATCTGTAGCTTATACAGCCATTTTTTTTCCCTATGGCAACTCCGGGCAATTTAGCTTGTAATATAATAAATATAAATACACCAGTAATTACGGGCTCGCGTTGCCCCACACACACATATTCCAAAATTACCATTGGGCTTTCTTTGTTCGCTGTGGCACGAGTTTGTCATATGACAGTGCCTAATTATAAATGTAATACATGGAATATTGCCCGTAGCATTTTGTATGCGACCAGACAATGTCTATGCAACCTGATATGTTGTATTTAGGTCAAATGTAACCTTCATCGTACCCTGCTGAGGTATTTCTCCCGCTTTGATTTTTTTTTTAATCTGCAATAGGCTTACGCGTAATATTTTTTCCCCAGCCTATTTAGACTCGTATATGCCTTATCCATCTTGAATGCTATAGAGGCCATGGATTCTGCATGGGACTTTGCAAGGGACCTTGACAATATCGTTTATGGACCCTCAAGTACCTTCAGGGTGAGCAAGATCTGGTGACAAACAAAGAAAGATAAATAAACATCCAACAATTGCATAAACGTTTTATTATTATTATTTTTATTTTTTTTATAATTACTTTTTAGTTTTAATTAGACTCTAACACTATATGTTCAATGATATTTTCATTATCAAGTGGAAAACGATGTTTTATTTGATTCAACAATTTATTTATTTTGATATTAGAATGTTGATCATAATTAGTTGGCTATATAGAGTGTATATAGTGATTATATTATTTGTGTTATTTTAATAGTATCGAGGGCCTTTTAAATTTAGAAATAAATATGGGTTGAATGTTTTTTAACGTCAGTGTGGAGGATACACAACATCAACACATAACTGTGTGGGCTTTTGTTTTACATCTCAGGCAAAGACTTGCTTCTGTACAAGTTTCTAATTCTTACATTTGACTTTTACGAAAACAATTAATACGGACTATACCGTGTGATGAATTTCAACAATTTTAAGAAATAATCAATACATGCTTATTTAATAATTAAAGATTCCTCGACTTTTGGTAAAAAGAAGTCTTTTGCATGTTTATGTTAATCTCAAAAATATGTTATTGACTACAGAATTGATGAAAATGTAAAAAAAAAAAACCCAGTAAAAACAACATTGTTTCTTTTAACGTTGAAAATGGCAAACACCTTTTTAAAAAAAATGTTGATTGGTAAGAAACTATGGTGGGCAGAGTTTGGAAACAGTAAGCAGCTTCAAATACCTAGAAGCTATTGTTTCCGATGATGGCTCCAAACCAGAAGTAATGTCCAGGATTGCCCAGACAACAACATCACTAAAGAGGCCCAAGACAATATGGAAAGACGAGAACTTAGGCCGTAGCACCAAAATCAGGCTGATGCGCTCACTGGTCCTCTCCATTGTCCTATATGCTTGTGAGTCATGGACATTAACAGATGAGCTGGAAAAGAAGATAAACGCCATGGAAATGAGATGCTTCAGGAATATGCTCGGCATCTGCTATAAAGACCATATCTCCAACGAACAGATACGAAAAAGAATACATCAGGATGTCGGAAAATATGAAGACCTGCTGGCCACAGCCAAGAAAAAAAAACTGGAATGGTATGGCCACGTCACCAGAACTAACGGGCTTGCAAAGACCATCCTGCACACAAAGTGTCATCATTGGTGGATCTATCTCAACATGCTCGACTCTGCAATATGGAGTACCACAAGGATCGGTTCTGGGCCCAGTAATGGTTTTACTGTACACTTATCCACTTGGCGATGTCATTAGGCCTTTCAACATTTCATACCACTTCTACGCGGATGATTCGTAGTTGCATGATTCTGCTGTTCCCGCCAAAGTCTCCCGTATAGCCACCAACCTCAGTCTTGCTATTGCTATTGCTTAGACTTGGTCAGATATGGCCCTATTTGTCGCTTGAGTCAGCAAAGAAGCTTGTCGCTGCCTTTATACTCTCGTGCCTCGACTATTGTAATGCTCTACTAATCGGAATACCTGACAATAAGGTCGCCAAATTACAGCGTATACAAGAAAGTGCCGCTCGCCTAGTCATGCGTAAGTCAAGGCGAGATTCTGTGACAATTCTCCTGCGTCAGCTCCATTGGCTCCCTGTGAAAGCCAGAATCGAACATAAAGTTGCGCTACTTTGTCACCAGTGCCTTTATAATAATGAGATGCCATCCTATCTCAAGGAACTAACTAAACCGTATGTCCCGCAAAGAACACCTCGTTCTGCCGACTCCTCGCTTCTCTCTGAAGACCGTTGGCCTTAGAGCCTTCTCAACATGCGGTCCGAAAGTGTGGAATCTACTTCCCTTTAAACTGAGGCAAACAAACTCCATTGATACCCTCAAAAAGAACTTAAAAACTCATTATTTCAATATTTATCTTAGTTGACATGCTTTAGAGCCCCACTGTCTTACCAATTTGTTAGGTCGGCCATTTTTTTTTTTTTTTTATTGTTTGATGTGTTTTATGTTTGTCAAGTTTTGAATCATCATTTAGTTTTGTATCTCTCAGCCTATAGATTGTATCCGTGTTCTTAGTTGTATGTTAAATTCGCTCTGAGCTTGCATTATGCTTGTTGGTAGCGCTATACAAATGTCATCATTATTATTTACCATCGGAGGAGGCAGAAAGTGAGGAAGTCAAAAGAAACGTTGGGAATATAATATCAGGGAATGGACAGCTACAAAACTGTGCGAGGCAATGAGAAAGGCTGAGAGACGGGAGGAATGGAGGAGGCTGGTTTGCCTGTCATCTGTGGCGCCCCAACGGTCCAACAGACTACGGGATATTCGGTTTAACGTGGTGTCACTTTTCAATCGTTTTAATCGGTGTCAATATTGCAAACGTTTTTTTTTTTTTTTTTTTTTTTTTTTTTTTTTGGGGGGGGGTGGTCTCATTCGACGATATAAATATTTAAAGATTAAGTCGATACACTGAAATGTTTTATTGGTGTCCATTAAATAGACTCCAATAGAATAGAACCGAATTGTTGTGGCAACCTACAGTATACAATAGAGCCTTTTATTTTAAAGCAATTAAAATTGGGTTTCAGGTGGGATTCGGATTATTGAAGTTTCCTGGCTTTTAATAAATGTGCATGTTATAAGTAGGCCTAAAGCATTTTACATTTAAAAATAACAATTTACAAATTGCTTGTTAAATTAAAATCACATGTAATTTATTAATTTAAAGTTTAAAACAGATACCTAAACATCTGTTGAGCCTTAAAATAAATAAGATAATTACAAATATTCAAAACAATATATTTATTTGAGAAAAACAATTCATTATAAAAAGTATCAAAATGAAACTAATATACACAAAGTTATAAAATAATATCACAACCTTATATCAATAATAATGTAGTATCACTTGTATTTTCAATGGGTTAATAATAACCAAAATACATGTAAATAATATATTTGACAATATAAATAAATATTAATATGAATAATGTATATCTACATAAATATATGAATGCGTGTTTATAAAATGTTACATTTCTTTTTTTAGTAGGACCTATTTGTTTTGTCATATAGATGTACCGCATTATTAAAATATTATGTACACTTTATAAATTATAAGTACTTTGATTCTTCTCGTAACTGAAAAAATAAACAAATAAACAAATACATTAGGCAAGTAAAATAACCTCGTCAAATTGATCAGGGTTACAACAATTTCAATTACCATGGCATACTAGGGATTGTGTAACCAGTACAACGCCCAGCAAACCTTAACTCTTCCCCAACATCTGTCAGGTAACAAAAAGGTGGGTAGACTCAGGGACTCGTTCAAGACCTGGAACAAATTCAGGCCGTGAAAAGGACTCAATTCAGGACAATAAGGTTCAATTGCCTAGAGCCTCTATACCACCATATTTACCCATATATATACATGAAGTATAGTCAAAATATATGTTGTAGTTTATTGTTTTAGATAGGCAAGGACAGTTGATTATAATTCACAAGGAACCAATAAGAGACATAATGATGCATGATTAGTTACTCTTTGAATGTATTATGAGCTTACCATTTTAAAGTATTTCAAGTACCTAGATTGTCTTGATTTTACCTTATATTCATGTGTCTAATAAATACTGTTGTATATTGGGTACACTTACTCTTACTTGAGGCCAACCATTATATATAGATTTAGTGAAGCTTTTTAAAATTCAATACATTTAAGAATATATATAAATAATACAATATGTACGAAAAAAAACTAACTGTATGTATATACATCTTAGAAATGTAGCAATTAAATATAAATACGTAAATTACGTATGTACAATCAATATTGAAAAACATAGTATAAAGGAATATTTAAACCTGATATCTAGATTAAGTGTGTATGTGGTTGGTGTGTTTGGGGGGGGGGGGAGGGTAATATTATTTCAAACAGTCTTATAGTTTTTATCCATAAATAAAATTTCAGTAAGTATTAACAAAGAAATTACCAAATCAAACAGAAAATGTATCAAAATTTTAAATATATCATGTCTAAATATGAATTGTAATTTATACCCTTGCAACAATGTTGAATGCTTCCACCCACAGAGTAAGAAAACAGCCAAAGCAAAAGTAATAAAAAGTCGCCATACTTAGGCATATAAAAAGAAATATCACTGATAATCAAAACAAACGGGTCAACAGTATTCCAAGTCGGCGGTGCATTTGTTAAATCCCTTATTGTCAGCACCGTGGGTCGAACCCAGAATGTCGAGCTTGTGAGACGAGCACATTGTTGACTTTGCTATCCAGTTTAAAAAAAAATTATATGTATTTACACCGGAAAACTTGAGTGAAAATCGAAAGCCGCGCATGGGCAAACTAACTATTCAGCTCTATAAATAGAACAAACGGTACATTTTAATATAGTCTTTGATTTAATTATAGCCAATCAGTTATTGTGTTTATATAATCAATTTTGTTATGGAATATACATCTTAACACTATTTTTTTTCAACCAATTCGTAAGAAAAATGCGAGGTTAATATAAAGTCAAGTAATAAAGCATTTAAATGAACATATCACAGAAAAACTTACACTTACAGTAAAATTCAACAAAATAATAAACAATGAACTATACTAAAAATGTAAAAAAAATATAAGATCAATAAGATAGATTCAATAAAAATATGACAACAATGTTAACCACAAGTCGTTATCTAACCAAAGACTATAATAAGATAGACTGCTTGCTCTTTTTTTAGAGCTAAAATGTTCTTTTCGTTTTGTACGCAACCAATACGGCTGTCTTTAATGACTTCTACGCTCCTACGATTGCATTAAAGGTTTCCGCTGTATAACACTTTTGATTTAATCTTAATTTCCCAAAGAGAAAATCCTAGCGAATTACTAAAGCGGAAGTCTTGAGGACGTAATTCAATCGAAAATTCCGAAACTAAGGGTTTCAAGTTATCAAATAGCAGAAATATCAAAGCAAGCAGACCATCTTATTATAGTCTTTGATATTACCATAGACCAGGGGTCGGCAACCTACGGCACGCGTGCCAAACTTGGCACGCGGAGCCCTTTTCATTGGCACGCGGAAGACCCCCGAAAAAATTGTGTTTTTTAATGGCTTCTGCGTGCCATGTCATTTTTTTCATTAGCACTTGCTGATCTTTTTCAAATAAATCAAAACAAATCATTCTGTCGTTTGCCTGTTCGAAAGCGTTCAGTTTCAGCGGATAAAAACTAGTCTTTGCGTATCATGTGCTTACATCAAAAGAATGTGCCGACTATCCTACATTTGGTTGGTTTTGTTTGTATTATATCGCAAGCCAAAAAAATATTGAATACAAGTGGTTAGTATCTGCAAACCATTAACTGATTTGTTTTTCGCGATTCCAATAAAATTTTATTATAAAGTATTTCCTTCAATTTAACGTACAAAAAAATAGTGTGCCACCGAAATGAACCCCCCCCCCCCGCTCTCCTCCGAATAATTAACAATAAAGAACAACCTTGATCGATTTCAGATTTCCGATATGATATATAAAATGTATCTTAACAAGAGGATTTCCCGCAAATTAATAAAATTTCACCATATTTGTAGGCCTATATGGGGCCTATAGCCTATATAGAAAACGTTTACAATTATTCAAAATGTTTTATTATGCGGTTGTATATATCAAGGTATAAGTGTAAGTGCCCATAAAATGTCCGAAAATGACAAAAACGCTGCTGCGATGTTTGGCAAACAGAAAAGATTTGTCAAATTTCTTGTAAACCACATTGGGAGGCTGCTGTTAAGCTTCTATTGCATTATACACCATGAAAGTTTGTGTGCAACCATTTCTTTATTTGACTTGCGCTCCGTAATGGAAACTGTTGTTAAAATAGTCAACTTTATTGTTTCCCACTCTTCGTTGATTTACCGGCAATTCAAATCTTTACTACTAGAAATTGAAAGTGAAAATTGAGATCTGCTGTTGCACAGCAGTGTTCGCTGGTGTAACGTGGTGGGGGTGATTAGATCACTTAATCACCACGTAAACTTTATAAGTTGGGATTATATTTGCTCGTAAAACTACTAGTTAAATCTATAACTAAAAGCATTAATAGTAAAAGTCACGTGGTGTAAAATGGAAGGGTAGGGGGAAATGTACACGTTTCTTAGTCTGATTGACAGGAGTAGGGAAAGCATTGGAGAGGGCGGAGTTATCTCACGCTTCTGACCGTAGGGGGGGTGGCGGTGGTGGACGACATCTAAAGCTTTTCCCGTGGTCAGACTTTGCTTTCTTCACGGTCGTCTCATTACGTTACACGACTTACAGCGGTTAACTTGACCACCACTTGATGTCTATTTTCATATACATGCTATGTCTCGTTGGTCAAGGACGTAAGGAGGGACGGGGGGGGGTGAAGGTCGGAGACGGTGGGCTTGATTGCGTCAGGTATGACCATGGCCTGTTCCAAGGGGATAGGGAGGATACACACGTGCCTCAAAATTTATAATATCCATGAAAGGAAACTAATATCAATAACTAGTCATATAACAATAAGTAATATACTTTTAAGCATGCAGAAATATACATATATGTAAATAAAATTCAAATAGACGCCAAATGTGCCCCCCATCCCACCGTCTATAGCACAAGGAAACAATGGCAAAGCAATATTACGTAATGTAGATTATTTGCCATCCCCTTCTTCTTTTTTAAACACCAGAATGAGACTCGTCGTGTTAAATAAAAAGCAAACGTCTCCCCACCCCCGTATCCCCACCCCCGTCTCCCCACCCCCGTCTCCAGACCCCCGTCTCCCCACTTATATGATTGCCAATTTTACCTTTGCCAATTTTACCGCTTTGAGTGTTTTGCCGCATTTACCTTTTCCGTAATTACCTTTGCCAAATTTACCGAGCACCGTACAGAGGATATGATTATAGTATCTTATAAGACCGGATTACATTTAAAACCTTTCTTAGTTTGTGTGACGTTAATCTTGCCCAATACGCCACAGCTGGCTCAGTCAAGGTTAAGTGTTCAATAGATTCGTTTCGTGTCTGGAATCAGTATACGATGTTTCTTGATGAAACAATTTTTTTCGTAATTGAATGATGAAGAATGCCCGATGAAACTGATGTTTTTGACAGACTCATTGACCCATTTTGACTAATTTAAATGTTGAACTTGTGTTTACAAAGACAGGATCAAACATTTCTTGAACTGTTTGGTTACTCATTTTTACTGGAAAGAATTAGGATTGAAACTGGACATTGGACATATTTATCCGTGATATTATTAAAACATTATAGTACTTTCCGTATGTTAAAACTCATTCAGATCTATATACATTACACATAGATAAGGTTAAGAAGTACATTGAAGCACTCAAAGCGGAGTTTTCTGACTAAAGTCTATTTTGAGATGCAGCAAATTGAATTTAAAACAGCCCGATTTATGGACAACAAAAATTGCCGAATTGCGAACAAATCTGGAAGAAACCTGCCTTGAAAGGTCGTCCGCTATACTTAAACCGTTCATTTGTTTGAAAAACGTTGCATTTGTTTTACTTTCATCTATTGGCTCAACTTACACTTGTAAACATTTTCTCATAAAAGATGTACTCATACTATATTTTTTTTTAATCCCATAAGAAAGTCGCCTAACTCTTGAAGCTTAAAATAGGCAAGGCTCACATTAATTGATACAGATATATTGCATTCAAATATTTTTTATCTTTTTTAAATAAGCACACAAAATAATTCGAGATTAAATTTGTTTGTTTTAACTTTTAAAAAACAACAACAGCTTAAGCGTATATACGAGCATTATATTACGTAATTGTTGTTATTATCGCAATATGTGACTAATCTGTGTTGACTTTTGTACGGTTTCTTAGTAAAGCGCCTTTTTTATCATGATACAGAAATTTAATAATTATTGTTAAAAATAATAAATATAGCAGAGGTTGACTATTTGGCTGCTGGCACGCCGAGTGAGTTAGAAATTCTACTTTGGAACGCCGCTTTCAAAAGGTTGCCGACCCCTGCCATAGACTATAATACACATGGACCACTTGTATTTCTGCTATACGACGACTCGAAAGACTGCTTTTCGGAATTTCCGATTCCTTGTTCCCTTTGCACTTCCATTCTATTGAATCGCTTCGATTTTTTCCATGAAAAATTAAAATTAAAATCGAAAGTTCTATACAGCGGAAACATTTAAGAAACAACGAGGAGCGTATAAGTAAGTTAAGACAGCATTTTCATATGCACACGAAAAAAGAACATAAAGGCTCTAAAAATAGAGCACGCGGTCCATCTTATTATAGTCTATGATATGACCTTCTATGTTGATGGGCCGGAAATGCAACAAGGAGGTCTATGCGCAATGCTTTACCGGTCAGGTGATGTTGAGTAAATACACTTGTAAACATTAACAATTGCTTACTGCGCTGCTGTTGGGTGTTCAAATTCTACCGCTTAATTATCATGTGAGAATCTAAATATCTTTTCATCGATTTCCTTTGAAAGATCAACGAATAGGTATTGTCCTTTAATAATTGTATGTCTATAATCATTGTTGCTTCCGTGAGCATCATTTATAAAACACAATATTCAAGGGTATGTGAATAATTAATATTTTCAATAAGCATAGGTGCCTATAAGATCAATGTAAAATCAGCCATTTTTAGTTTAGTTTACAAAACATCACGTGATGGATTTTATGTCCCTAAGGAATTGTGCATAGACCTCATTCAGAAATCCCGAATATCCCTTGTGATATGATGCATTCAATATCTAAAAAAATTAAAGTACAAACTATATTACATCAAGAGAGAAATGTACAAAGTATAGCCCTATGGTAGATCTAGTGAGAATAATATAATATTGTTTATATTCATTTTTTCTTATGCATTAACCTTCTGAAAATTTTGCTATTTGTTGCCACCACCAATAATCGAAAAAAAGAGCAGCAGCGCAATAAAACACTGTTAACTCATGTACGTACAAAAAAGGGTTTTCCCAATAGGCTCTTTAGAGTCTAAAAAAACACTGTTAAAAACGTATTTTTGTTGATTGGGTAGAAAGGATATAACTCAAAATGTAAAGTATTGTGTTTCACCGTGCAAAGTTTTTAAATCGATGGGTAAAAGGAAAATATTTCAACTAGCCTTCCGAAGGTTGGATCGGTCCTAGCAGTAGACAATGGGTCAACACTTATTGCAGGACACTTGTTTACAATGAAACCTTTAACTAAACAAGTAAACAGGGAACTTAAGATAATATGAGTTAATTGGAGATCTATAAAACGAGGTATATATGTAAATATATTTTACTATAAACAACTTAACATCTTATTACATTTTAAGATTGTGTACATCTAGCATCTTGTTGTTTGTTGTTTGTTTGTTGTTTTTTTTTTTGCTTGTTGTAACAATGAACAAGTGTGTACTTAGTTGTGTCCTCAAACAGAAAGAAGAAAATGTCAAAAACAATCACAGCTGGTTATTGTCTAAAATATACAGACGTACTTAAAATCGTAGCAGATTTAGATCAAATTATGTTTCTATTTTTATTATCCATATTCTTTCATTTTCAGCTAATAGCTCCCACTGATCGACATTAATCGGTAAGCTTTTCAAATCTTTTTTCAGATTTCTAAAATAGCTAACAGATTTTCTTTCAACGGCCAGATCGCCGTACAAAATACGTTTTGTTATGCTATCAGATCTGTCTCTGTGATAAGTGCCAAGAAGAATCATGCGTGCCGAACGAATTCGCTTAGAAATACCATCAGGTTCAGGTGGTAATTGAACAATTCTTAAGCATCTTTCATGAAATTTTTCCAAAGCTCTTTCCTGCTCATCTGTCAAAGACAAAACCTCTAAATGGCGCATCAGATTAGGAAGAATGATATTTTTATATATAAAAGTGGGGTATAGGCCAAGGGAATCTACGTCTTGGGAGTTAGGATGTAAACGTGTGTATGCCTTGTGTATTCTTAGAAATATTTCCGTTTCTAGAGAGAATTTATCACTTGTAAAATTTACTCCAAGAAAATTTACATTAGGCCTAATTGATATGAAGACTGTTTCTAAATCAATATGTATCTCTCTTTCTATATCTTCAACATTCTGTGCTAAAATTGAAGGTTCATTCTGAACAAAACTAAGGCCAAAGAAGTTGAATGTACTCTCAATGTTTTCTATGCATTGTTGAATTTCATTCATCGTAGTGGCGAATATCGTAGCATGGCCTCCATACTGAATAGCTCTTAAACGAAATATTTCTTTGGAATTAGCTTTTAATCTAGATCGGTCAAATAATTTTCCATCAATGTCATATTTGAGTGTTAAATTTGCTTCACATTTATTTAAAGATTCAGCTTCAAGTTTATGAAAGGATTTAGCTAAAATATGTGACAACAGAAATTCCAATAGTTCAGTTTGTGTTTGTATGTCGTTGCCTTCAGCTTTGCCAAATAGTAATGGTAGGTATAAAGCCCATTGAGGCTCTTCTGTTAAACAGTTTACAGAAATTGGTGTTATTCCTTTTAGTATTTGTGAAAGATCTACAAAAGCTATGTATAGCGGCACAACCTTTTCTAAACATTTTTCTTGCAAAAGGTTTAGTGCCAACAACATATCTGTTTCAGATGTACATTTAAAAATGTCAAGTTGTTGAAGTATGTCATCTGTGACAATTGATTTAAGTTTTGTTAACATACACTCTGCCAGTAAACGCAACAGAGTGCTACACATATCTGTATTTTTGGAAGTGGTTGGAAAATTGGCTATATTCGAGCACTGTTTGTACATGAAAACAAATATTAACTCTAATGGTAAAACAAAATCTTGGCACCATTCGATAGTTAGATATTTCAATCTGTCAAACTCTTTGTTACTTTGTGTATACAAGTCGACATTTACGATAATATATTTTTTTTCTCTACATGTAAGTTCACCTTTCAATATATTCTTTGTTTCAGAAGGAGTAAATTTTTGGCAGTCCGTCAAATGTCTCTCTACCTCTTTAAAAAACATTTTAAACTCATTGTCTGAAACTTTATGTTCTTTTTTTAAAAACAACTGTGAAATCTTGATTATTTTGTATGTAATATATTCAAAATCTGCAGGTGCATTATTGCTGCCTTGGTTATCAAAAAAACTCGTTATTTTAGAAAATAACATTTCAAATACATCACTGTAATCATAGATGTGTATTATGTTTTTATAAAAGAACTGTTGAAACAAAAAAGCATTCGAGGAATTCCTTGGTATTTTTTTAATGACAATGTGTACAAAGGACCTTAACAGATATCGAAACAAAGTTTCCATTTGAGAAATTGCCACATTTGGTTCAATGTTTTGTACAGTCAATTGCGTATCGATGTCAAGAATCACCATCTTATGGTCAAAAGAATTTAGTAAATTAATCACTGGTCTTGTAGTTATGACTTTATGTTGATCTCTCACTCTTGTAATACATAAGTCTAGCTGACTCCATGTCTTCCATCCTGGATGTTGATGTGTGAATTTTTCGCTTTCTTTTAAATCAGTGTAAGTATTTAATACACAGAGGTTTTTTAAACTACAAAATTCTAACAACCGTTGTCCATTATCATTAATTTTACCAACTCCATAGGGACCAAGACATGTGTGCCATGCAACATTATCCGCTCCGACCTTTGCATTGAAGTCACCAATAATAAAAACGGTTTCAGTCGGTGGAATTTCGGAAAATTCGTATTCAAGGCAAGAGTAAAAATAGTCTTTATCTTCTGGTTTCGTATCTTTACTATTGGTAGGTGCGTATACATTAATAATATGTATCGTCTCATTGTTTAAATTTAATGTTATCACACTCAACCTATTTGGTTCACTATCAACAAATTTAGAATAGGTTAAAAATCTATGTATTTTAAACGCAAATCCAACACCATGTTCAGATTTTCCCGTGTGATGTACTGGGCTAAAAATTGTATGGTCATTGCCAATAAATTTGTGATTCAATAATTTCGTCTCTTGTAGACAAGCTATGTCTATATTGTGTTCTTTAAGCTCTTTAAAAATATTATTACGTCTTACTTCATCATCCACTGTCCTCACATTCCAGCTAGCCAAACGTAGTTTGACCATTTTTTAAACATTACATTTGATGTCTTGTTTTTCTAGGGAGTAAAAACAACAAACGTTAAAAAATATATTTATATGTTTAATTTATATTTGTAATTTTACTTACTTTATTTTATAGAAGATCGTGTCTGTAATGTAATGATTTTATATTAATACTTGTTTATGACAGGAAAACTTTAAGCTTTAAACTTTAAACCTTTAATAGCCACAAGCAACAAGCTTAAATCTTTTAACAGAGAAGTTACAATGTAAATATAATATTAGATACTAGTACTGCAATGTTTTATGCCCCAATTTATGTACGCTCTAAAAACTTTCGAACAATTTTTGTTTGTTTTTCTAAAATTTTTTTTTTTTTTTTGTAGATTACCGGTATTTCCTATATGCAGAGCTAAATAACCACGAATTGTTATTATATACATTACCCCAACAATGTAACAGCCTCTCAGTTTCAAGTAAAGAAAAGACGATTTGTACAAATACCGGTTACTTGTTTCAGCATGACAATTTATGCCTTCCATAGTAAGCACTTAACATTAAAAAACAAATCAACCTCAAACATTCAGATCATAAGCTGACATATGTTGACTGACTTTAAACGTAATATTTTTAGCAGTACTATTGAAAGTTAATGTGCATTTTTAAAGTCAGGAAAGCGAGTTAAAAAGGGATTTTTTAAATTTCTTATCCAATATGTATAATATTTGGACACAACCCTCTTTCCCCTGACCTTATTGATTGTTACACCAGAATATAATATACGACACGTAAAATTCAAACAGACCAATTATATTTGGTTTATAAAAGAACATTTTATAATTTAATTAACTCAATATTAAACATAAAAAAAATAAAATGTAACTCGGTAAAAGAAAACAACTTACCTGCATATCTTCCACTTACAGAACAAATGAAAATAACTAGGCCATAGCCTTTCGAAACGACTGCAGTCAAGCCTGTTAGTCTACTTGTTACAACGTGAATTCAGTTTGATTAATTTCAATCGCAAATGAAGCATAGCCGACATGGCTTAATATAAGTTACACTTGTTGAGACACGATATGGGAGGTTTCTATTCGTCGCTTTGATTATTCATTATTACTTTAGTACTTCTTTTCTAAAAAAAGCCTACAGTCGGTGTTTAGACGTTTAAAAAAATGGATTTGATGTCGCTCTATTTTGTCATTATTTGTTTATCTTGTAATACACCTCTCTTTATGTCTGTCTGTCTTTCCTATCTGACAAATTTAACTATGTTTTTTTATTTTTTCAAACTTCTTTTTCTTTCTAACTAGCCCAGACATGTTTTCCTTTATAAAGTAATATATTTTGTTAGCCAGTAGTTGACATAACTCGACATAGAGTAGGTAAAAGCAGTATCGTTTTTATTAGTAACATTCTAGTCGTTGAAATTGAATTCTTTGATACCTCAATACAGCTAATTAAAGAACCAATCCATACACTATCTAAACGACGCACATAATTATATATTTATTATTGCTAGGACTTGTTTTATCAATTGAATGTTGTTGTTTTTTTTAAATTTAACTCTGCTTGCTTGCGTCAGGACTAGTAAGTAAGTAAGTAAAGTACCCATTGGACCAAATTGATACATAGATCCAGTGAAGCAGCTTTCATCAGTTTCTGTGACCACGGCATACTAGATGATTGCGGGGTCAGCAGAATACTTAGCCGCCTTTACTTTACCCCAACTAAGGTCAGGTACTCATCTTATCTGAGTAGACTCAGGGACTCCCTTCAGACCCTGTAAAATATCCTGGCCTGTATCATGATTCGAACCCTGGACCTCCGGTACAACAGCCGAAAGCGCTGCCGCTCGGCCACCGTGCTTTCAGTGAACATCGGATTCTACGACTTACAAATAAAAGCTTCTACTTCCACGATATGGACGATACAATATTTAATTTACTTTTTTTTGCATACCGCCCTCTTCATCCAGGACTCGGGAAAGAACAATGTAGAGTCAACGTAAAGTTCTTGTTACAGTTTAGAAGGATTTTTACTGTAACGTATACACATTAAATGTCACAAGCTATAAATAGATGGTAACGATTTTTTTTTGAATAAACAAAAGTGTTCAGAAATGTTCAAGGGAGATAATTTAGAAAATACGTGTATGTTATTTAGATATAATATTTTTAATAACAAGGGAAATTGAAGACAGAAGTTAGTACAAAGATCATACATTTAATAGTCAAGTTGTTTTGTAATGACTGTAAGCTATTGTCATGTATATAGTTTTTCCAAGAATTGGAACACGCAACGTTTATTCTTCTTCCCCCCTCTTTTTCTCACTACACACGATTTTGTGAGCGGGGCTTAGGCTTTCCGATTGCCTGACGTTTAGTACGAAGACAAAAGATTCTAGGTAATGTTGGGATTCTGTGTTGATCTTAAATTCTCAGAGTGTCTGGCAACGACTCATTATTTAATAGGGGAAGTCCCTATCGTTTTTGTTATGAGTTTTGTAATGATACCATGATTTTCACCCCTACTGGTAATGGGTCTGTCCCTTGCACCACTTGGATAGTATTTAATGATTTGTTCGTCTGGAAGACAGAGAGGTTTCAAAATATGTTCCTTTGAGGACGTTTGTGTTTGCACTATTTTTTTTCTAACTGTACATAATACATATATTGTTGTTATGTGTTTAGATTATATCTTGTTTCCCTCCTATGTAACTAACTGCACCATTGCCAGGGCCTTAGTCCTGACCTCTAGTTGAACTCTGCTTCTGTTGCGTCAATAATTGTTGTTTACTAGAGTGTACCTAGAGCATTCTTTCACAGTCTGGAACATGTTAGAAAGAGATGTTGACAGTTTTTCTTAGCCTACTTTTATTCCAGAAATCTCTAACATGTATAGTATAAATATAGGAGATTCGCGTGATAGAAGGGAAGTTTTTACATCGATGTAGTATTCTTGAGTCTTGGTTTAAGCATATTGTAAGCGCATCAGTGGCAGAGCTGTATTGTATCTTTTATGTACCTGTACGCATTATTACATTGTTGTTTTATTCTGTTGTAAGGATATTCGTGAGTTGATTTTTCTTTTCTATTTTTCTTTTGATATTAATTTGACTTAGTAAATAAATTGTTTTAAAATTGGTATCGTCTGAAGTGTTGTTTTATTAAATAAATTATTTTAATTTTTATTAATTAAGTAAGCTACAAATAATTAATATTGTTTGTTATTTATTACAACCTCTTTAACGACAACACTTAATTTAAATTTAATACTACAGGAGGTCTGTAATATTGTATATATATTCAACATATCACCTGAATTAAACTATCAACAACATTTACTCTGAAGCTTCCTCGTCAAGTTACTATTCTATTGTGTTGTCTACAATACTATAAGATTTATCTACTACCCTAACGTCAAGGAAAGGAAACTGTTAGAACACAAATATTGAGTTTGTGCCCAGGACTATAAGAAGAAATCGTGTAATACTGAAACATAAATAATAATAACTAAAGTCTCCCCTAGGACTAACGAGAATTATCAACAAGATCTACACAGCTCTGGCCACAAGGGGATTGTGGATGTAACACTATACACATTCAAATCAATGATCAGAAATATTTACTACATCACTCTGTATTTTATCATAGTGTAAATAGTGCGTTGTGAATGGACGATGTGTTAAACATGTTTGTAATTACCAAACATTCAAGTGAAATAATACTAACTATCCAACTTTATCCTTTTATGTGTGTTGGTGTGGATAATCATCATCAATTCCATGACCGTTGAGGTCGTTGGGGGAAGCGAAAGGACACTCCAGCAGTCAACTTCTCCACTTTTGCCTATCTTCAGCGGTTGTCAATAGATGAGTCAATTGCAGCCCTGTCGAATATTTTATGTTGTTGAACCAGCATCGCCGCTGACGGGCTCTCCGACGTCCACCTTCTACAGTGCCTTGAATTCTTGTTTTTGGCAGGCTATTATGCCGCACGACATGACCGAACCATGTCAGTTGCGCCGTTTGATTGTTGTCATAATGTTTTTTTGAGGGCCTGCAATTGAGGATATTCTGTCCCAGACATACTCATTAGTCCTGTGTTCTACGTAGGAGATTCGAAGTATTTTTCTGATGCATTTTTTTTCGAATGCCTACAACTTCTTTTCACACTTAATTAAAGTAGTTAACGTAAAACACACCCACAGCAGTACTATCTTCTATTTATAACTCAATTTTATAACACTATAGATACAGATACATACTAAACAATTATTAAATGATCCATTCTACGTGACGCATTATTTACTTCCTATTTACACCGCTATTGTGACTTTTAAATCAACCTATTGGGCCTATAATGTTTCTGGTTTAGTTTTATAGTGTAGTAGCAAACAAAAAACATATCTGCAAGCAGGAGCTTGTAGAATGTTACCTTGTGTTATGTGTTACTGCGTCACACATTGAATTTGTTTGACAGTTGGATCTAGGTATAGTGTGTGCTGATACGAGTGTATTAAACAGTTGGAACAAACGGCTCACTTTACTTGGTCTTGCAGTCATGATGATTAGGTCTATGTATTTTCAAGATATATATATGGGGCACGATGGCCAAGGGGCAGCGCGTCCGACTGGCAATCCAAAGGTTCTGAGTTCGAATCCTGGTGCATGCTAGGATTTTTTCCCGGGACTTGAGGGTGCCCTGAGTCTACCAAGCTCTGATGTGTACCTGACATTGGTTAGGGTAAAGTAAAGACGGCTGTGTATTGTTCTGTCTACACATCCCCCTCGTATGCCATGGTCACAGAAACTGGTGAACGCTGCTTCACCGGCCTTTTGATCAGTTTGGTCCAAATGGTACTTTACTAATTACCAAGATATATGGTATACCAGCATTATTGTGGATATGGAAAGCTTTGTTAGATTAATCTCTATTTATAAAACAGGACTGTGTGTGTGTTCAACCAATCATATTAGTTAATTTAAAGACACGTGACCTTATTGTCTCATATTATACTTTTGCGATTTCACTTCGGCATGTGTATTCGCTAGCTAAGTGGTTAACGTTCGGACTGCCGTGCGGGTGACCAAGGTTCCATTCTCCAGTTAAGCTATATCTTTTTTTTTTCTACAATATTTTTTTTAAATTTCAATTAATATAACTTTTTTTTTAAAGTTTGTAAATCTCCGAGCAACACCGGGCAATTTAGATTTTTGTTAAATAAACAGACTTGCCTATATTTACCCGATCGCAATATTTATTTCAGATTAGTTTCCTAAAAGTCATCAGTAAAAAAGAAAAGAAAAATGTAATTATAAGTTTGATAGCTTTCTGTTCATTGTAGTTTATAACATTTTTAAGTGTAGCTTATACAGGCCTGTGTCAAGTACAATTAAAATCATGGGAACGCTAACAAAATTATAATAATATCTTGCTAATACTGAGCTTGGTCCCACGACACAGCAACTCTAGCACAAACAACAGAATCGAGGTAGAGAGAGTCTAACAGGAAGATGTATACCTAGGGGCGGGTAACTATAGACGGATAGGGCGCTAAAGGGACAAAGGGGGAATCAAGGTTGGCCAAGACACGGGCATAAATTTTTAGATGGAATGTGGAAACTGACAGGCTAGGAAATTGGGGGAGTCGAGACGACTATTTAACTTAGGGAGACTGACTTTGCGAGACAGAACTTTTGCTAAGAGGCTTGATGTTTGTATCTTGCTCAAGCTAAGTTATCTGTCCGTAGACGAGACTTTGCCAGCCCACCGGAAAAAGAGGACACTGGACAGATAATTTCTGACACGGGTAAGTTGGGTTTTACATCAATACTTTGCATTAGACAAGTTACATATAAATAGGACTGTACTTAGTACTTTATTGACTACTATTTAGGTGACGGCCAGTGGTGTAGTGAAGGAAACGAGTAAGAGAGAGACGAGTGGATGACCACGATATTGACTGACTACTGGCAGCAGTTATTTGCGCCACTAATACGTCGGAGTGGGTTGTCCGTGTCGTGCCATAGTGGACGTCGGAGGGACCAAGCAGGTGAAACGAAAGGAAGTGTTACTTAACGTTGAACTAAGGCGGGACATACCCTATGCTATTGTTATACGAGATACAAACTATGGATATGGATAGCAAATTTTAATATTAATCACTTTCGTTATTAGATCTAATCTTCTTCTTGTATTCATTCTCATCAATTTTGTTAGCAGGTCATTTTATATTACGCCTTAATGTTTATAAATTAATATCACTCATACTTCTTCACTTATTTTTCATTAGTACTATATTGAAAGAATTTCTTTTTAATATACTAACTTTTTTTTCCATATATATATCATTTTATAATATTGGTTTTGATATTTGTTTGTTTGTTTTTCTTAAACTAAGATCAACATTAATAAAGTATAGTAAAGTAATCATTTTCTACATTTAAAAGATAGTCTCTGTCATTCTATTTTACGTTGTGCTACTTGTAAGAAAATTGTTAGTGATATTTAATATAATTATCATTGTATTAAACTTAATTAGTTGAGCCGGGATTTCTTACTTAATTATTCATAATTAAGTTCCTGACACCAGTAGAAACAAAAATGGCGACAGTAAACACCATTGTCTCACTCCTGTTCCTACTTGGAATGCCTCTGTTGGGTGGCTGTCATGATTTGACATTTATATAGCGTCATAGTTTAGTTCAGTACATATAATTTAATGCTATGACGTTTATAGGTAATGAGATAGGCAGCGTGAAGTTATCTCCCTTCCCACCCTCGTTGTCCCGAGATGGCCTCTCAGAAATCTAGTCCTTTGAACTGAGACAGGTTTTGCCTCCCCGCACCTGTCTTTTCTTTCATTTGTCTGTTTAGAGACAAATGCTTTTGTGGTTCCTTGAAATGTTGTTTATTTATGTTCCTTCCTAAAAGGAAGGGAGATGTATATAGTGCCTAGTAATAAAGGACCTTATATTTGATTATTTTTGGGTAGTGTACTAAACTGTTTTGCTAAATAAATATACTTTCAAAAATCATCACATGACATTTATTATAGCGTCATAGTTTTGTACATATAATTTAATGATATGACATTTGTATGTAATTAGGTAGGCAGGGTGAAGTTCTCTCTGGCCACACTATCCCGCATCATCACAGTGGCCTGTGTGGCCTTTGCAGTCTATCGGCAGGTCTATGTCTGCTGGCTGGATATCAGGTGGGTCTGGTGGGGCTGGCCTTCAAAGTATTCCACCCATCTTCTCTTTTGTCCTTTGTCATCGATTATCGGCTTTCCTTCTTTTTCTTTCACCGGTCTTTCATGTTTACTAAACTTCCCAGATAATTTCTTGGTGGTGGTATACAATTCTTTTATATTTCCATTTCTGGCTACTTCCTCAGCTTCTGCAGCTCAAGCATCTGCATAATTCTTTTTGTGAGTTTTGATACTCTTCTTTACACTCTTGTTTGCCTGTGTGTATTGCTCCTGTGCCTTGACCTTCTCTGCACGTGTCCGGCTGTTGTTTAATACTGCCATCGTTTCTCTTCTATGTTCTATTTTCTTCAGGGAGACTGTTGGGATCCATTCCTTGTGGTTGTGTTTCTGTGGGCCCAGGACTTCCTGGCAGTCATTATTGTAGTTTACAGTGTCCTCCATTCCTTGTCTATTGTTGCTTCTTCTTCATCCAACATTTAATGCAGGACTTGGAATTTGTTTGCAAGTGCCTGCTTGAGTTCCATGCGTTTAGTTGGATCTCTGAGAAGTATTGTGTTGAACTTATTTCGCTGGTTTAATTCTCCTGTCCAATTCCTTTTAAGTTTAAGCTTGGCACGTGCGACAAGAAGGTGGGAGTCTGAAGCCACGTCCGCTCCTCTCATAACACTTACATCTTGCAGGGACCTCCTGAACTTCTTGGAGATGCATATATGATCTATCTGGTTACCGGTGTGGAGGTCTGGTGAGAGCCATGTGACTTTGTGTATATTTCTATTGGGGAAGATGGTATCACAAGTGACAAGTCTGTTTGCAGCACACAGATCTGCAAACCTCTCTCCATTGTCACTCATCTCTCCCAGCCCCTCTCGACCCATAACCTCTTCGTAACCAGTGTTGTCGTCTCCTATTTTAGCGTTAAGGTCTCCAATCAACATGGTTATGCCTCTGCCAGGTTTGCCCTCCTTACGCTTAATTGCCCTGCCCATAGCCTTCGTCTTTCAGCCTGCTTTTCTTTCTGTGTGTGCTTCAATAGAGTATGGTCAGCCAAGTTGGATTGCAAGGCAATAGTTGAGATTTATGTAGAGTTGTCTTTCCAAGATGTTTGCTATCCCTAGCTAATGAAAATCGTCTGCCCGGGTTTTTGGTTCATACTAAGTTTTAAAAGTATTTTCCTTAAAATTGGTAAGGTAAGTTTATTGTTGTGGTGAAGGCACTTTTACAGACCAATACGATACAAATATAAATAAAATTGTATAATATTAAACATATATATAACAAATATATATATAATAAATAAATATGTATATCATATCATATCATATCATATCATATATATATATAAATCTCAAAAGGAATATGTATGTGGCTGGCTGGCTGGCTGGGTATGTACATACCGCATAATCTTTTTAAATACTGGACATAAAAACGTGAAATTTTCTACAAAAATTCTTTGCGTTACGGCGGTGAACACTGTCAAGGTTTTAAAAAAATTAAAATGACCGCAGTGGTCAGTTTGGTCAAAAAACGCGAAAAAAACGACATATTTTGGGTTCATGTTGAATTTGCCGTTCCAACTTTTTATAGTTTTTCGATCGATCGCGCTAAAAAAATAAAAAAAAGGATGGCGTTGAGATTTTTTTCAGGATGACGTCATCAAAGTTTGCGCAGAGATAGCTAGCCGGCTTTTCGTTATGACGTCATCAAATTTTGCGTATTCATTTAAAATTAACTTTGCTTCAACCTTTGCTAATGTACTTTATGAATGAATAGAACAAAATATATTCACGTTTTAATTTGCGTCGTAATTTATAGCGGGATATTTTTAAATTGTTATAATGGGTAATGATTAATGGTTTTAATGGGTATCTTACGTTGTATCTGGCAAATACAAAATTCCTTCACGTTTTTATTCGTGTTGTATATGTCCACAGAATAGGTATAAAACAGAATGCGCAATCGCATTTTATTTCTGTTTTGGGCAGTAATACCGACGCCATACTAAGCTTATTTAAACGCAGCGGTCCTGGTTACACTCTATATTTATGCTTATTTAGCCTACAACGTCCTTTTCTTCAAATCTACAAGTTCGAACACCCAAAGGTAATATTTCAGGCAAAATGTGCATAAACGGTTGTGTAATAAACTACAACAATGATGCGAAAACGACTGATTATCGTAAAAAAGAGCATGTCAAACTGCATGGCTTTCCTGACTCCATAAAGGATAAACAACAGCATAAACAACCTCATATTAACTCATTATGAATTATATGCCTATTTCCCTTCATAATTTTAAAAGTTTATTTTGGTTTAAAAAGTATATATATTTATGTACCGGTAGCCGCAGCAATTTAGTTACCGGTACCGAGCTACGTCTAAGCCATTTTTTTTTTCAAATCAGTACCGGGTAATAAATATTTTTACATCATATTGGCCTAATCATATAATGTTCAAAACAAAATGGGTAATTAAGTCAAATTTATATAAAACTAAGCCTATAACGAAAGATAATGTAGGCCCTATATATATTGTATATATTTATGGCAGACGTAGATATCATGTCTCATTTTACTATAGTAGCGTCTCTAGCGACCGCTGCATTGCGGAAAATGGTAACTTTTAGTGAGTGCGTATATAGGGATTGTGCATTCTGTTCTATACCTATTCTGTGTATACGTCTTATAAACTTTGTAGCGGGAAATTGTTCAATTGCTAGGCAATGTTTAAATTGTCGAGCTCAACGTTTTAAAGTTTTAATTTATATCGTATACGTCTTATAAACTATGTAGCGGAAAATTTTTATATTGCCGGGCAATGTTTAAATTTGCCGGACCAACTTTTAAAAGTTTTAATTCATGTCTTATACGTTGTATAAATTATGATTCATATCGGTTTCAGTTGTTATTGTTTTTCCTGTTGAATTTAAAATTTAATTCTAAGTTTGCCTCCAAAGCAACAATAAATAAATAGCAAATAACACCAACAAAAACAAAAAAAAATAAAAAAAATATTGATCTACGACGAATGTTGTAGCAAAAAAATATATCAAACAATCATTTTCGAATTAACAGTACTTTTTAAAAGACATGTGAGTTCTGTTTTACAGAAAGAGTTTAATTACCCAATAATTTCACAAAATTCGATCATAGTGGTCATACTTTGAGCAAGAAATAAAAAAAAATTATTGTTATTTGTTTTTCCTTTTTAGTTGTATATTGAATTGGTGTATAATAAAGTGTGCAAAACAAAAATAAATTTAAAAAATACTGACCACAAAAAAAAAAAACATACTACTTTATGTATGTTGCAAAAACAAAACTAAAAAACTATAATGTGTCAAGCATATTCTAAAAAAAAAGCCCGTTCGAAGAATCGGGCACATAACGGCTTGTATATATATAAATCTCAAAAGGAATATGTGGCTGGCTGGCTGGCTGGCTGGCTGGCTGGCTGGCTGGGTATGTACATACCGCATAATCTTTTTAAATACTGGACATAAAAACGTGAAATTTGCTACAAATATTCTTTGCGTTACGGCGGTGAACACTGTCAAGGTTTTAAAAAAATTAAAATGACCGCAGTGGTCAGTTTGGTCAAAAAACGCGAATAAAACGACATATTTTGGGTTCATGTTGAATTTGCCGTTCCAACTTTTTATAGTTTTTCGATCGATCGCGCTAAAAAAATTAAAAAAAGGATGGCGTTGAGATTTTTTTTAGGATGACGTCATCAAAGTTTGCGCAGAGATAGATAGCCGGCTTTTCGTAATGACGTCATCAAATTTTGCGTATTCATTTAAAATTAACTTTGCTTCAATGTTTGCTAATGTATTTTATGAATGAATAGAACAAAATATATTCACGTTTTAATTCGTGTCGTATACGAAATATAAACTTTTGTAGTTGTTGCGTGCAATCTCATTATAACTGCTTGAGTAGTAAGAGTGTATGTAAACATAACTTTTAGCTTTTTCAATTCGTTTGAAGCGGGCGTATACGCATTAAAATCTTTCTAGCGGGAAATATTTCACTCAATTCGTTTCTAGCGGGAAATATTTCACGTTTCAGTTCGTTTCGGTTGTAGCGGGCGTACAAAATGTCATTGACATTTAAATTTGTGACGTATACATCGATAAACTTTTTAACGGGCAGGGTTTTATTAATTGCCGTATATATTAACTGTGTAGCGGGCAATCTCATTATAACTCCATGGGTAGATAAAGTGTATGTAAAATATCATTATGCGATTAAATTGAACACAATTTTTTTTTTTTAAAGTTTCTTCTTTGTTTCTTATTGGTTTCATTTGTTATTGTTTTACATGTTGAATAGAAAAAATAATTCTAAGTTTGCTTCCAAAGCAACAATAAATAAATAAACAGCAAATAAACAAAAACAACACAACATAGGTCTGCGACTTAATGTTTGTCGTAAAAAAATATATCAAACAATGATTAAAAAAAAAAGTACTGTCGAATGATCTTTATCAATGAATAGAACAAAATATATTCATGTTTTAATTTGCGTCGTAATTTATAGCGGGCAATTTTGTAATTGTTATAATGGGTGATGAGTAATGATTTTAACGGGTAATTCATGTTGTAGCGGGCAAATAAAAAATTACCTTTAATTGCCTTATATATTAACTGTGTAGCGGGCAATCTCATTATAACTCCATGGATATGTAAAGTGTATGTAAAAGATCATTATGCGATTACATTGAACACAATGTAACAAAAAAAATATTTCTTCTTTGTTTCTTATGGGTTTCATTTGTTATTGTTTTACATGTTAAATAGAAAATTTAATTATAAGTTTGCTTCCAAAGCTACAATAAATAAATAAATAGTAAATAACAAAAACAACACAACATAGGTCTGCGACTTAATGTTTGTCGTAAAAAAAATATATCAAACAATCATAAAAAAAAAATAAAAGTACTGTCGAATTGTTTTACATGTTGAATAGAAAAATTAATTCTAAGTTTGCTTCCAAAGCAACAATAAAAAAATAAATAGCAAATAACAAAAACAACAGAACATAGGTCTGCGACTTAATGTTTGTCGTAAAAAAATATATCAAACAATCTTTTTTTTTTTAAAATAAAAGTACCGTCGAATGTTCTTTATCAATGAATAGAACAAAATATATTCACGTTTTTATTTGCGTCGTAATTTATAGCGGGCAATTTTTTAACTGTTATAATGGGTAATGGGTAATGATTTTAACGGGTAATTTATGTTGTAGCGGGCCAATAAAAAATTACCTCACGTTTAAATTCGTGTCGTAGGTCATGCGGGCAATCTCATTATAACTGCCTGAGTAGTTAGAGTGTATGTAAACATAACTTTTAGCCGGTTCGGAGGACCGGGCACATAATCGGCTAGTATATATATAAATCTCAAAAGGAATATGTATGTGGCTGGCTGGCTGGGTATGTACATACCGCATAATCTTTTTAAATACTGGACATAAAAACGTGAAATTTGCTACAAATATTCTTTGCGTTACAGCGGTGAACACTGTCAAGGTTTTAAGAAAATTTAAATGACCGCAGTGGTCAGTTTGGTCAAAAAACGCGAATAAAACACAACTTTTGATTCACATTGTCTTTGCCAGTACAACTTTTTATAGTTTTTCGTCACAAAGTTAGAAAAAAAAAGGATGCGCTGAGATTATTTTTATGACGTCATCAATCTTTGCGCATGGATTTTATAGCAATGAAGGGACATTTTTCATTCATGTTTAAATTGACGTCATCAAACTATGTGCATGGATTTTATTATCTCAACTCAATGACGGGAACAAATTTTCTTCATGTTTAAATTGTCTTCGTGCCGTAAACAACATAAATTCTTTACACTACCAATACTGTAGTTGATTTTCTTAATCTATCACTACTTTAATACTTTACACTGTGAATACATGACTTAAAGCTAATTAATAATTTAAAACTTTACAAACATAGGACAAAGCAAATAGATTCAGCATTTTTTTATTCTGTTTCGGGAAGTAATACCGACGCCTTACTAAGCTTATTTAAACGCAGTGGTCCTGGTTACACTCTATATTTAAGCTTATAATTATATGGCGTCATCAAATTTTGCGTATTTATGCGTTTAAGAAGGGAACAAAATTTTGTTTTAATTTGCGTCGTTATTTATGGAATGCAATATTTAAATGGTATAAGTTACCGGAAAATACTTTATCCCCGCTTAAGACTATTGTTTATAACTCCATGGGTTATTTTATCCAGTTCCGAGAACTGGGCACCTTTAGGCTTATCGCCTAGGTAACAGCCATTGTTTAAATTACCGGGCAATGTTTAAATTACCGGGCAATGTTTATAATACCGGGCAATGTTTATAATACCGGGCAATGTTTAAATTACCGGGCAATGTTTAAATTACCGGGCAATGTTTATAATACCGGGCAATGTTTATAATACCGGGCAATGTTTAAATTACCGGGCAATGTTTAAATTACCGGGCAATGTTTAAATTACCGGGCAATGTTTATAATACCGGGCAATGTTTATAATACCGGGCAATGTTTAAATTACCGGGCAATGTTTAAATTACCGGGCAATGTTTATAATACCGGGCAATGTTTATAATACCGGGCAATGTTTAAATTACCGGGCAATGTTTAAATTACCGGGCAATGTTTAATTTGCCGGGCAATGTTCAAATTGCCGGAACTAAATTTTTAAAGTTTTAATTCGTGTCGTATACGTTTTATAAACATTATTTCATAAGGGTTTCATTTGTTATTGTTTTACATGTTGAATAGAAAATTTAATTCTAAGTTTGCTTCCAAAGCAACAATAAATAAATAAATAGCAAATAAACAAAAAAACACAACATAGGTCTGCGACTTAATGTTTGTCGTAAAAAAAATATATCAAACAATCATTAAAAAAAAAAAAAGTACTGTCGAATGTTCTTAATCAATGAATAGAACAAAATATATTCATGTTTTAATTTGCGTCGTAATTTATAGCGGGCAATTTTGTAATTGTTATAATGGGTGATGAGTAATGATTTTAACGGGTAATTCATGTTGTAGCGGGCAAATAAAAAATTACCTCACGTTTAAATTCGTGTCGTAGGTCATGCGGGCAATCTCATTATAACTGCCTGAGTAGTTAGAGTGTATGTAAACATAACTTTTAGCCGGTTCGGAGGACCGGGCACATAACGGCTTGTATATATATAAATCTCAAAAGGAATATGTGGCTGGCTGGCTGGCTGGCTGGGTATGTACATACCGCATAATCTTTTTAAATACTGGACATAAAAACGTGAAATTTGCTACAAATATTCTTTGCGTTACGGCGGTGAACACTGTCAAGGTTTTAAAAAAATTAAAATGACCGCAGTGGTCAGTTTGGTCAAAAAACGCGAATAAAACGACATATTTTGGGTTCATGTTGAATTTGCCGTTCCAACTTTTTATAGTTTTTCGATCGATCGCGCTAAGAAAATAAAAAAAAGGATGGCGCTGAGATTTTTTTCAGGATGACGTCATCAAAGTTTGCGCAGGGATAGCTGGTTGTCTTTTTTTTTTATGGCGTCATCGAATTTTGCGTATTCATTTTAATTAACTTCGCTTCAACCTTTGCTAATGTACTTTATGAATGAATAGAACAAAATATATTCACGTTTTAATTTGCGTCGTAATTTATAGCGGGATATTTTTAAATTGTGGTTTTAATGGGTATCTTACGTTGCATCTGGCAAATAAAAAATTCGTTCACGTTTTTATTCGTGTTGTATATGTCCACAGAATAGGTATAAAACAGAATGCGCAATCGCATTTTATTTCTGTTTTGGGCAGTAATACCGACGCCATACTAAGCTTATCGAAACGCAGCGGTCCTGGTTACACTCTATATTCATGCTTATTTAGCCTACAACGTCCTTTTCTTCAAATCTACAAGTTCGAACACCCAAAGCTAATATTTCAGGCAAAATGTGCATAAACGGTTGTGTAATAAACTACAACAATGATGCGAAAACGACTGATTATCGTAAAAAAGAGCATGTCAAACTGCATGGCTTTCCTGACTCCATAAAGGATAAACAACAGCATAAACAACCTCATATTAACTCATTATGAATTATATGCCTATATCCCTTCATAATTTAAAAAGTTTATTTTGGTTTAAAAAGTATATATATTTATGTACCGGTAGCCGTAGCAATTTAGTTACCGGTACCGAGCTACGTCTAAGCCATTTTTTTTTCAAATCAGTACCGGGTAATAAATATTTTTACATCATATTGGCCTAATCATATAATGTTCAAAACAAAATGGGTAATTAAGTCAAATTTATATAAAAGTAAGCCTATAATGAAAGATAATGTAGGCCCTATATATATTGTATATATTTATGGCAGACGTAGATATCCTTTCACATTTTACTATAGTAGCGTCTCTAGCGACCGCTGCATTGCGGAAAATGGTAACTTTTAGTGACTGCGTATATAGTGATTGTGCATTCTGTTCTATACCTATTCTGTGTATACGTCTTATAAACTTTGTAGCGGGAAATTTTTCAATTGCCAGGCAATGTTTAAATTGCCGAGCTCAACGTTTTAAAGTTTTAATTTGTATCGTATACGTCTTATAAACTATGTAGCGGGAAATTTTTATATTGCCGGGCAATGTTTAAATTTGCCGGACCAACTTTTTAAAGTTTTAATTCATGTCGTATACGTTGTATAAACTATGATTCATATCGGTTTCAGTTGTTATTGTTTTTCCTGTTGAATTTAAAATTTAATTCTAAGTTTGCTTCCAAAGCAACAATAAATAAATAGCAAATAACACCAACAAAAAAAAATAAATAAATAAATAAATATTGATCTACGACTAATGTTGTAGCAAAAAAATATATCGAACAATCATTTTCGAATTAAGGGTACTTTTTAAAAGACATGTGAGTTCTGTTTTACAGAAAGAGTTTAATTACCCAATAAACTCACAAAATTCGATCATAGTGGTCATACTATGAGCAAGAAATAAAAAGAATTATTATTATTTGTTTTTCCTTTTTTAGTTGTATATTGAATTGGTGTATAATAAAGTGTGCAAAACAAAAATAAATTTAAAAAATACTGACCACAAAAAAAAAACATACTACTTTATGTATGTTGCAAAAACAAAACTAAAAAACTATAATGTGTCAAGCATATTCTAAAAAAAAGCCCGTTCGAAGAATCGGGCACATAACGGCTTGTATATATATAAATCTCAAAAGGAATATGTATGTGGCTGGCTGGGTATGTACATACCGCATAATCTTTTTAAATACTGGACATAAAAACATGAAATTTGCTACAAATATTCTTTGCGTTACGGCGGTGAATACTGTCAAGGTTTTAAAAAAATTAAAATGACCGCAGTGGTCAGTTTGGTCAAAAAACGCGAATAAAACACATCTTTTGATTCACATTGACTTTGCCAGTACAACTTTTATAGTTTTTCGTCACTAAGTTAGAAAAAAAAATGCGCTGAGATTATTTTTATGATGTCATCAATCTTTGCGCATGGATTTTATAGCAATGAAGGGACATTTTTCATTCATGTTTAAATTGACGTCATCAAACTATGTGCATGGATTTTATTATCTCAACTCTATGACGGGAACAAATTTTCTTCATGTTTAAATTGTCTACGTGCCGTAAACAACATAAATTCTTTACACTACCAATACTGTAGTTGATTTTCTTAATCTATCACTACTTTAATACTTTACACTGTGAATACATGACTTAAAGCTAATTAATAATTTAAAACTTTACAAACATAGGACAAAGCAAATAGATTTAGCATTTTTTTTCTGTTTCGGGAAGTAATACCGACGCCTTACTAAGCTTATTTAAACGCAGTGGTCCTGGTTACACTCTATATTTAAGCGTTGCGTATTTATGCGTTTTACAAGGGAACAAAATTAACGGGCAATGGTTATATTACCGGGCAATGTTTATATTACCGGGCAATGTTTATAATACCGGGCAATGTTTATATTACTGATCAATGTATATATTACCGGGCAAAACGTATAGGCACATTTTGGCTTATACCCTTGGTAACGGCCATTGTTTAATTTACCGGGCAATGTTTATATTACTGGGCAATGTTTAAATTACCGGGCAATGTTTATATTACCGGGCAATGTTTATATTAAAGGGCGATGTTTAAATTGCCGGGCAATGTTTACATTACCGGGCAATGTTTATATTACCGGGCAATGTTTAAATTGCCGGGCAATGTTTATATTACCGGGCAATGCTTATATTACCGGGCAAAGTTTATAGGCACCTTTAGACTTATACCCTTGGTAACGGCCATTGTTTAAATTACCGGGCAATGTTTATATTACCGGGCAATGTTTAAATTACCGGGCAATGTTTATATTACCGGGCAATGTTTATATTAACGGGCAGTGTTTATATTACCGGGCGATGTTTAAATTGCCGGGCAATGTTTATATTAACGGGCAATGTTTATATTACCGGGCAATGTTTAAATTGCCGGGCAATGTTTATATTGCCGGGCAATGTTTATATTAAAGGGCGATGTTTAAATTGCCGGGCAATGTTTACATTACCGGGCAATGTTTATATTACTGGGCAATGTTTAAATTGCCGGGCAATGTTTATATTACCGGGCAATGCTTATATTACCGGGCAAAGTTTATAGGCACCTTTAGGCTTATACCCTTGGTAACGGCCATTGTTTAAATTACCGGGCAATGTTCATATTACCGGGCAATGTTTAAATTACAGGGCAATGTTTATATTACCGGGCAATGTTTATATTAACGGGCAGTGTTTATATTACCGGGCGATGTTTAAATTGCCGGGCAATGTTTATATTAACGGGCAATGTTTATATTACCGGGCAATGTTTAAATTGCCGGGCAATGTTTATATTGCCGGGCAATGTTTATATTACCGGGCGATGTTTAAATTGCCGGGCAATGTTTATATTACCAGGCAATGTTTAAATTTCCGGGCTATGTTTAAATTACCGGGCAATGTTTAAATTGCCGGAACTAACTTTTTTAAAAAAAACATACTACTTTATGTATGTTGCAAAACCAAAACTAAAAAACTATAATGTGTCAAGCATATTTTAAAAAAAGCCCGTTCGAAGAATCGGGCACATATCAGCTAGTATATATATAAATCTCAAAAGGAATATGTGGCTGGCTGGCTGGGTATGTACATACCGCATAATCTTTTTAAATACTGGACATAAAAACGTGAAATTTGCTACAAATATTCTTTGCGTTACGGCGGTGAACACTGTCAAGGTTTTAAAAAAATTAAAATGACCGCAGTGGTCAGTTTGGTCAAAAAACGCGAAAAAAACACAACTTTTGATTCACATTGTCTTTGCCAGTACAACTTTTTATAGTTTTTCGTCACAAAGTTAGAAAAAAAAGGATGCCCTGAGATTATTTTTATGACGTCATCAATCTTTGCGCATGGATTTTTTAGCGATGAAGGGAAATTTTTCATTCATGTTTAAATTGACGTCATCAAACTATGTGCATGGATTTTATCTCAATGATGGGAACAAATTTTCTTCATGTTTAAATTGCCTACGTGCCGTAAACAACATAAATTCTTTACACTACCAATACTGTAGTTGATTTTCTTAATCTATCACTACTTTAATACTTTACACTGTAAATACATGACTTAAAGCTAATTAATAATTTAAAACTTTACAAACATAGGACAAAGCAAATAGATTTAGCATTTTTTTTCTGTTTCGGGAAGTAATACCGACGCATTACTAACCTTATTTAAACGCAGTGGTCCTGGTTACACTCTATATTTAAGCTTATAATTATATGGCGTCATCAAATTTTGCGTATATATGCGTTTAAGAAGGGAACCAAATTTTGTTTTAATTTGCGTCGTAATTTGTAGAATGCAATATTTAAATGGTTTAAGTTACCGGAAAAGACTATTGCTTATAACTCCATGGGTTATTTTATACAGTTCCGAGAACTGGGCACCTTTAGGCTTATCGCCTTGGTAACGGCCATTGTTTAAATTACCGGGCAATGTTTAAATTACCGGGCAATGTTTATAATACCGGGCAATGTTTAAATTACCGGGCAATGTTTAAATTACCGGGCAATGTTTAAATTACCGGGCAATGTTTAATTACCGGGCAATGTTTAAATTACCGGGCAATGTTTATAATACCGGGCAATGTTTAAATTACCGGGCAATGTTTAAATTACCGGGCAATGTTTAAATTACCGGACAATGTTTATATTACCGGGCAATGTTTAGATTGCCGGGCAATGTTCAAATTGCTGGAACTAACTTTTTAAAGTTTTAATTCGTGTCGTATACGTTTTATAAACATTATTTCATATGGGTTTCATTTGTTATCGTTTTACATGTTGAATAGAAAATTTAATTCTAAGTTTGCTTCCAAAGCAACAATAAATAAATAAATAGCAAATAAACAAAAACAACACAACATAGGTCTGCGACTTAATGTTTGTCGTAAAAAAAATATATCAAACAATCATTAAAAAAAAATAAAAGTACTGTCGAATGTTCTTAATCAATGAATAGAACAAAATATATTCATGTTTTAATTTGCGTCGTAATTTATAGCGGGCAATTTTGTAATTGTTATAATGGGTGATGAGTAATGATTTTAAATTCATGTTGTAGCGGGCAAATAAAAAATTACCGTACGTTTAAATTCCTGTCGTAGGTCATGCGGGCGATCTCGATATAACTGCCTGAGTAGTTAGAGTGTATGTAAACATAACTTTTAGCCGGTTCGGAGGACCGGGCACATAACGGCTTGTATATATATATATATATATATTCAGAGAGAAAGAAATAGATAGATAGATAGATAGATAGATAGATAAAGTTTAGTATCCGTCGGACCGAATTGATCCATAGGTCCAATGAAGCAGCGTTCACCAGTTTCTGTGGCCACGGCATACTAGGTGATTGTGTGGCCAGCACTATGCACAGCCGCCTTTACTTTACCCAAACTAAGGTCAGGTACCCATCAGAGCTGGGTAGACTCGGGGACACCCTCCAGACCCGGGAAAAAATCCTAGCCTGTACCAGGATTCGAACCCGGGACCTTCGGCTCGACAGATAGATATTTACAAATAAGTATCCTTTCCAAACTAATTTGAATTAAGGGCAAGTGATCCAGCGTTCACAAGTTCCGGTATGACCACGTCTCTTTGTGGTCTCTTTGGTGACTTATCAGTCCTATGTGGGCCCTGAAGGATCTGTTGCAGATGCTGCAGACAAAAGATGCGGTCGTGGGGTCTGCCAGCGCCTTCCATGTCTTCTTTGCTTTTCTTTCTGCTCGTTTTTGTTCGGTTCTGGAGATTCTGTTATATTCTGCCAGTTCCTCCCATCTATCTAGGTCTACGTCAAGTTTCCTTTCTAGGTTGCTTTCAAACTGTCTTTGAATCTCTTATTTTGGCTGCTCCCCACTGGCAGGGAGTGTGTGACTTCGCCTTAACCTCGTTGTGTGTCCCATCCAGCCATCCGCTGGGGTTTACACCCAACCTCTGACTGGATTGCTGGGTAGAACAGGGTTCACCGGCGGGTAGGTAAGGTAGGCTTGAACAGGAGAGGCTAGTAGACATAATGAGTCTTGTTTTCGCATCACTGTCCCATTTGAACCCCTACTTCTCACCATTTAATTTGTACCACTAGTTTTAAAAATGCAAAACGTTACCCAAACCACAGATAAGCGTAGGACGCAAGCATCTTCTATATACAAGTATACAAGGAGCGCCTATAACAAATAATAATATATATTGGTATACAAATATTAATTTTTATAGTTGTGGAAATTTAGTCCTAAGCATTTTAAATAGAGTAAAAAGTATGTACATTTGGTATTGTAAGAGATATAAATAGATTTCTTTGAAAAGTTTTTTGTATTTATTTTTATATTAATCACAATATTACTATTTTTCTTCCTTGTTCCAATTGAATGCATAATATAATGCTTATTTTTGGACAGTTCCACATTCTCAAATAAAATTTACGTAAGGTATTCTCACCGTAACCTATTTCTTGGTAAAAATAAATAAATAAACATTAAACATCGGTCTCTATTATAAACCAGCCAGTTCATTGCACTTAAGAAGTATATTTTAACATATTTATTTGCCAGTGCATACGAATAGATTATGTGGGCAGTAAGATGTCTAGCCTATTATTATACTGTTGACAAACATTACATGTGTATGTAAACTTTTGACAGGCAACGGTATTTCAATTAATGGTTAGTAGACTAGAGACCAGGAGTCGGCAACCTACGGCAACGCGTGCCAGTCTTAGCACATATAGTCATTTTCATTGGCACGCTGAAGACCTTTACAAAATCAATTCAAGTCTTTTCTATGATAAATTGAGTGCTAGAGCAGGATAGATTTTAAGCTTTTGGAACGCTGGATGACTTAGAAGTCATTCTGTGGCACACTATTATCAGAGTAGGTTATGAGTTAAATTAGTTAAGCTAGTTATGGGAATGTAAAGGAAGATAAATACACAATGATGCCATTGGTGGTTGAAACGAACAAAAACAAAAATTTAATATTTTAAGATTTAAACCCTAACCACTTTGAATTTAATGTTTTTCTATCTTATAAGTTTACAGACGTTACTTCTAGATAGAAGATTATTACGTCCACTAGTTTACAGACGTTACTTCTAGATAGAAGATTATTACCTCCACTAGTTTACAGACGTTACTTCTAGATAGAAGATTATTACGTCCACTAGTTTACAGACGTTCTTTCTAGATAGAAGATTATTACGTCCACTAGTTTACAGACGTTCCTTCTAGATAGAAGATTATTACGTCCACTAGTTTACAGACGTTCCTTCTAGATAGAAGATTATTACGTCCTCTTGGCCCAAAACTCTTGCAGGGCGACATGGATCCGTCGGTGGCAGGGATAGAACCCGCGACCTGTCCGTTGGTTTTTGGTTGACAGTCTGGTAAACTAACCGCTGGACTGATGCTAGACCCACGGCTCATGTTATATTTTTATAATATAGAAATGCAATACCAGTAACGCGTGGGGAATTGTGTGTTTTAGTTATTCTTTGTGCAGGTGTTTACAATATAATTATTTATAAAGCTTATCACTATTCTTTGAAAATTGGATTACTCTAAAAGTATGTCTATTGAACCGAGAGAAAGTCAAATAGCATATCGCTTACGCAACCTCTGAAAATAAGATGCTGACATAATGGCTTTTCTTTGTATTTGGTGCATGACTCTTATATAATCAGATGAGGGCTTTATATAAAGAACTTTACAGAGACAAGTTACTTATATGATTGTGTCAGTGATAAAAGTCACGTTTAAGTTAAAACACGTTTTTTCAACAAAGATGTTAAGCTTACTGTTAAAATAAAATTTTAGAAAATTGACACATTTTTGAATTGTAAATATTTTGTTTAAAAAACAACAACATAGGAATGACTACACATGGGATGTCTTGTTTAGTGGATAATTTCGAAACTGATGAGATAGGAAACATTTTAGAGATTCAAGAACTGATTAAAGAATTGCGATGTTTGGATTGGGGGCGAAGCGATATAACAATCTTAGTTCGAAGTTTGATTGGACGATTCTGTGACGATGTTAAAGTTGAATGGACGAAATACTGCAAAATTGGACCGGAAGGGTTAGAATTGTACAAATTGTAGCTATCTTCATAGTTATAAAAAGATAATATTATACGAAAAGCGTTTGTCACGATTTTGGACTAAAACCGTGACTCTTAGCACTCATAGATAGATTATAGCGTAGATAGTAGTATAGGACCATAGGTTAGCGTAGAGTTAGATTAGATAGAACGAATAGCCTGAAACTATTACCTTCTTTCTCTCTCACGCAATAGGAACACCCCAACCACCCCCCTTCTTCACCTGTCTTTTAACCTTCACTACACTCTTTTAGTTTTAGTCCCAATTCAGAGTTTGCTAATCAATACGCCCAAACTGGTACTAAAACCGTGAATGAATGAAGTGTGAATCTTAATGTATATATTCTATTATAATTTTAACTATTTATTCATGCCGTATTTTAATGTGCTGGTATAACTATGTATTCATTCATGTTGTTAATTCAAACTATTTTTTCATTCATGTTGTTAATTCAACATGCTGTATGTAGACATTACGCGCCTTGTACACACACCCCACCCACCCCGCTAAACCCCCCCCTGACCCCCTCCTCCTATCACCCAAGGGCGGCGACTCGCTAGCTAACCTTTGAGACGGTCGATGTTTTCGCATCTACTTAATATCCCCTCGGCCGAAAACCCACGCCAGCCACTTGAGTGACCACGTCAAACTCTATCAAAGGGAGATAATTCCCTTCACTCAGCATGACGTATGTATCAATCGTCTTTTATCTAGACTAACCGCACCCACTTCAACCCCCCCCCTTTCCCCTTGTTCACCCCGCAGTTTTGGCGGTATAATTGCTTACCCACCCCAACTCCATTTCGGCTCCAATAAACCTTTTTCCTTTATGTAAATATATGTTCGAAAGGACCAATGGGAATTATCTGTAATTCTAAGTTAATGTAATCACCCAACCAATTTGAGGAGCGGTCACGTGACTGGTCTCACGAGACGCCCGCCCAACTCTTGTAGAAGCAGTCTGAGTTTGGCGCTTGACCGATACACTGTACTTTTAGTTTTAGTTCTGGCCCAGGTCTCGAAGAAGACGATTCGTCTTAGCTTAACTCCCAACCTGTACACTCGGACTATAGATAATTAGCCAGTAATAGTAATTCGTTAATACAGTTGTGTAACCTAAAAGTGGCTTCCACAACACTACCGTGTACTAATGTTAGACATTCTGACCAATTTCATATCTGTTCCAGTAGTATATCGCCTCACATGTTATATATATATATATATATATATATCGGTCTAGCCAGTATTCGCATTTTCCACCAGTATAAGTTGTGTAACCTAACTTTGGATTCCATAACACTCGCATATACTCGTGTCAATATTGCTGTATAACTTCATATGTATGTCTCACCATTGGATATTCGAACGTAATAAACACCTGAACAGTAACCAGTGATTTGCTTGATTATCTTAGAACTGTTTGTTTGTATACTCTGTAACATCTTATACGAGCCAAGGAGAGAAATAATCATTGTTCCAGGACGATTGCAGTAGCATCGGTATTTCGTACCCCCACGACAACCAGCCACCAGTAACCATTAACCCCACGACAACCAGCCACTAGTAACCATTAGCCTTACGACAACCAGCCGCCATTAACCCCACTCAACCACCCCCCCCGCACCCCTCTCAGTGTCAACATTGTGACGAATTGCTCTCCCAACAGCAACATCGTGACAGCGTTTATATTTAACTTAACTTACAATTTTAGAATCGGTGATTCTTTCGTGTTGTATTGTTGTTGATATACTTAGATTTGAAGATAATTTGTCCATTGTGTTTGATCTATATTTTACTGTCGCTAGATCATTTAATATAGTAATCCTTATGTTCAATTTTTCAGTATCGGTTACAGGAGAATTCTATTGTGTAAAGACGAGAAATTCACCTTACAACTTTTGTGCTTTCAACCTAGAAGGGGCAATCGGATTCATGATCATGGCAAGACCCAATGTTTTTTTAAGGTAAATACACAATGCCGTTTGACTTTTTTTTTTTAGCCCGAGTAGCATTCGGGCATGGAATGGGTTGCCTGAACAAATCAGGAAAACCAGTAACTTAACATCATTTAAAACATTATTAATGATGCAAGACTAGACTCGGACCACACATGGAACGTAGGACACAATAATCTTCTTAATAGAATGAGAGTTTGTAATATATAAGATAAGATGGTTTTCATAAATCATCCCAGCTCTGAAAGGTTCCTGACATTATCTGGGGGAAATGCTAATTTGACTGAGTATTGTGCTGGCCACACAAATTTATGTGTATCGTAGTCTCGGAAACAAGTTAACGCTTTATCACCTGGCCTTTAGGGCTAAAATATTTTAAACAATTGAAAAAAATATAAGATAAAAATGTATAAGCTATCGTTTATGCTTCTGTATCGTAATTTTGGTGCAAAATGTGTGCGTCAATCAACTGTGTAAATCAGTTATTTGGAAATATGTTTGTCTCCAACATGCTTATTACGAATTCTTTATATGTTTAAATATGAAAAGGTGCTACACGGGAAAATTTTGGAGAAACAATACAAGAAGCCGTGCCAAGCTGGTGAGATGAAGTGGAAGGCTAAGAGAATCTATGAGGAAGATGAAATCAATGAATCACCAAGTAAGTCCTACTGAATCTTCAATGTGTTGATATTACTTTTATTAAATTTTAATAATCTAAAACTATATGTTTGCTATCAGCGTTTCTAATGTTTGTTTAATACCACGATCATTTAATATGTGCTAATATATAGGTCGTCTAGCCTATAGTGTGTATATACAATTTAAAAAAATAAATATGTAAATATAAATATACTAAACTTCTTGACCAATAAAAACGGTATTTATTTTTCAAAATTGCCTAACACTATTTCTTTCTCATTCTAAACAGCTTCATTGCACCTGCATTGTTGTAGAAACCTCAGCTATAATACACCAGCGATTACGCTTGTATTGTATTAGTAAATAATATACGTTGTAGACGATATATCATATCCCTATTACATACGCTGCAGAGAAGCATATTTTTTGCTCAAGGTTTATCCTTGAATTACATAAAGAGAAATTTTTGATACATTTTTTTTTTATTCTTAAGATATCGCTTTTTTTCCCCTAGTTTCAGCAACCCAATTAATCCGGAATACCTCTGATGGATACAGCGAGTTTATATAAATTATTCAAAACTGCCTAACACTATTTCTTTCTCATTCTAAACAGCTTTGATATTTCTGCTATTTGATAACTTGAAATACTCTGTTTCGGAATATCTGATCTCGCCCGGTCCTCTATAGCAGGGGTCGGAAACCTAAGGGATGCGTGCCAAACTTGCCACGTAGAGCAATTTTCAATGGCTCGCGAGAGACCTCTAAGAGTTAGTTGTTGTTTTTTGTGTTTTTTTTCGGTTCTGAATTATGAAAACTGACCGTTGAAGCCGATGTTTCTGAATGACAGAGCGACACATTTCAGTGAGTTAAACAAACTTACATGGACGGGGTGAAATAAATTTAAAACAATTAACTATAAATACTTCCATTTATTAAAGCATTTATTGAGATAGATAGTTGGGCTTTTTCAGAAGTACACCGAATCACTCAAAGCGGACTTTTTAAACAAAGGCAAGACTTTCAAGTTCGTGGAATCATTTTTTTTAATACCAAATTAAACCTAACTGGTTTAATCTTACTACAACCTTCTAAGATGTACATGTATTTAAGGTGGAAGGATATTGGCGATTTTAAAACGCAGCCAGTTGAATTTTAAACATCCAAGACAATGTGCATCGAAATGCCAATTTGCGGGAAAGTGTGGAAGGAAGCTGCATAGAAAAGTCTGCTATTCTCAACTGCCAGTGCAAGGCATTAGTTCTGCTTTCAGTTTTTGATTCAACTTACACGTGTGAACAGTATTTATTGCACACGAAAAAGGTCATTAACACTTCACTACTCAGAAATGACTAAATATGTATCTGCCAGGCAAGAGTCATTCTGCGTGCCTACAGCGCAAGAGTCATTCTGCGTGACTACAGCACAAGAGTCATTCTGCGTGCCTACAGCGCAAGAGTCATTCTGCGTGCCTACAGCACAAGAGTCATTCAGTATAAGATAACGTTTACTTTACCACAGATTTAAATTATGTAAGATCTTTATTAAAGACAATTTAGGAATAACTACCATAAATAAATATCCTTAAATCTTTCAGCATGAACTAAAGATAGAATATTTTAAATAATAAAAAAAAACTTTAGAATATTAAACGAAGCATTGGAAATATTCCCGAACCACTACCATAACCTTTGAACTCTTACAACAAGTCAAGCCCAAATATTTTTAAAAGACTGGTATTTATATCTTTACCCAATGCCCTGTTATTACAAATCGGATTTTCCCACATATTGACGTGTGGTTAAAATAAATAAAAACTTGTATGTGAATTCCCTAAACCTTAAGTGGCTTTAGTGATATAATTAACTGGTAAATGGTATATTTTAGTTAACAATCAAATGCATTTGTTTACTAGTTGTTGTTTTTTTATAAGGCATCTATTGTTTTACTGAGTACTGACTGTTTAGTAAAATAATTTTTTTTCAGCATTATAAAGTCACTATACGTTGGATGTATTCTTAACGAAAAAGTTTTGCTTATTTTGCTTATCAGGATAAGTTGGCTTTTTATTTTCTGTGTGCCAGTTCTGAGGGTGTTTGCTTATTTTGCTTATCAGGATAAGTTGGCTTTTTATTTTCTGTGTGCCAGTGTAAAAGTTCTGGGCGTGTTTGATATGGTAAACAGTAAGTATTAAAATAACTGTTGTTTTTATGTGAATTAATGGAATAGTGACATACGAATTACGGCTTCAAGAGTAGGGAATTAACTTGAGCATTGAGAAGGGCGATTATGAAGCCCTGTATTAATAACGTAATTTATTCACTTTTTATAGACAGTGCTAGTGTTATTTGATCGGTCACTTATTGCAGTGACTATTAGTCGAATATTGGTCCCTGCATATGGTCCATGCACATACATACATACATACATGTTTACCTACCTACCTGCCTACCTACTACCTGCCTGCATGCATACATAGGTCTACCTATCTGCCTGCCTAACTACCTATCTACTTCTGTAATTATCTAACTACCTACTTTCTTGAAAAATATAAAACTCACTATTACATTGTAATTTAATTTACTTAAATTAATAACCATAAACCTTTATGTCGAGGATGCATATATTTAAATAAAAGTAAAGATACATATAATATCTGAAGCTCCATTTAATATAAAAAAAATTCTTAGAATTTATTGTGTAGAGAACATTAAAAATGTTTTTGCCAAATCAAATGTTTCACAGAAGAAAACTTTTAGATTTAATGTAATGAAAGATAAATTTAGGTTGAAAATACCCGAATGCTCATATTAAAACAGCATTAAAGTCTCAGAAAAATTAAAGAGAGAGAATGGCGTTTTTACACTGTGTCGCGTATCGTCTAAAATGTTAACTTTGTTTATACAATGCTTGTGTCATCAACGTTACCGTAGTCCCTGTTTTATTTGGTTAAATGTTTTTCTTGTGTTGGAGATTAAATAATGGTCAACGTAATTGAGGTCCCCCGGGCTCCAACAATTAAATTACAACTATTGTGCAAAACATTTAAATAATTTAAATTTTACTTTTTATTAATTGAAAACCAGTCTACTTTTGGCTGAAATAAAGGTATATATTTTTCCCATTTAATGCTTTTTTTGTTTGCTAAGTGACTTTTCAACTGGTTAGCCTGATGTTTCGACACTCGAGAAGTTTCGGTATGTCCACTTTAAGTCTTAGGTATGGAACTGTTTGGCCAGCACGATGCTAAACCGCCATTGTTATTCACAAAAAGACCCGTTTAAGCTAGATAGTCTTAAAAAATGTATATTGTATATAAAATTCATATTGTAAACAATTGTACCTGGATGCGAGTATTTAAGGATTCGCGTCGTCATTCAAGGCAGTTAGTTTCGATATAATTTCTTTTGAGTCTGTTGTATTGACGCTTGTGTTGGCTCTGTTTTAATATTGCTGTAAATATTATATTTATTGTACATATTCGCAAATACTGGATTTACCACATGCATTCAAATATCTTCTTGATTGAATCATTTACACTGAAGCTTCCTTGTCAAGTTACTATTCTACTTTATTGTTTACAATACCATAATATATATTTATTTACAACTACAACGTCAAGGAAAGGAACTGTTCTGAGTATGTTCCCAGAACGAAAAGAGTACGAGTAATACTTAAATATAAATAATATTAACCAAAGTCTACCCTAGTAAAACGAGAATTATCAACAACATCTACACGGCTCTGACCACAAGGGGATTGTGGTCGTAACAATATATAAATATATATAACAATATACACATATATATACGTGTGGTTATGCCCGTCAAAATGACGGAGAAACGAATGATTACAATGTGCTTTGTTAAAAAGAAACAAAATAATACACAATATTACAATAAAAACTTTACTGTGAACATTTCTTTTGATACTGCAAATTAATTGTTGCTGACAACCTTCTGTCTTCTTATTTAAAAAATTAAACTAGCAGTAATACCACAGACTATAATATACATGGAGCGCTTGCTTTAGTATTTCTGCTATATGATGACTCGAAACACTTATTTTCGGAATTCGCGATTCTAAGTAAAGTACTTGCTATACAGGAAATAAAGGTATTGATATACAAGTTTCGTTTTATTTAATCGCTATGATTTTCCAAATGAAAAATTAAAATCAAAAGTTGTAAAGATCGGAAATATTTATAGATCAGTGTTGTGTGCGCACGGAAAAAGAACATAAGCTCTAAAAATAGAGCAGGCGGTCCATCTTTTTATAGTCAATGATAATAGGATTAATAGGCCTACTAGTATTCATTTAAAGTCGAAAAAAATGCGATTTAATAAAACGGAACTTGTATGACAATTACTTTCTTTAGAATCGGGAATAGCAAAAAAAGAAGATAATAGAGCATACAAAAACTAAAGCAAGCGGTCCATGTATATTATAGTCTATGACTATGGTAATACTATCAAAAAAATGCTATAGACATTACGTCATATTATTATGCTAGTGTTGTTTTTTTCCACACAACCTAAAAATTCTCTACGCCAAATTTTCGTCGCGTTAATAAACAACACAATGCACCGTGAATGGGAAAATCCGCTAAGATACTCTCGTTCAATTAAGTGACATCAATCTATATTAATTTTTTTTTTTAAATGGCGGTCCAGTTTATAACTTTAACTCTTTGGTAAAACGGTTTATAAAAAAAATAAATTAACGAATAAAGTAATATGGCTGATATAATAACAATCTTTTATGGAGAACGTTTCCAATTTATACTTTTCATTTTTGTGCCGCTACGCTAAACGGCCTAGGCTCCTATAGCGAAAAAATATACATCATCATCATTGGCTCCATAGTAATTATATATATGCAATCTAAGATTTGCTGATGATATCGACCTAATAGGCCGTGTCCACAGGATGAGCCCGGAACGTATCCCAAGAGCCCTGCTGTATGGAGAGATGGCAGCTAGAACAAGAAAAAGAAGTCGCCCTTGCCTTCGTTTTAAAGACGTCTGTAAAAAAGACTTGCTACTGGCACACATTGATCACAAAACGTTGGCGAGCCTTGCTTAGGTTTTGGTATAAATCTTTAAAAAGTGAAAGAGATAGATAGAGGAACATAGAACGAAAGAGAAAAGAAAAACGTTAAGATAGGTGTACTTCACTTTATTTGAAAAAAAAAACAAATTGCCCACTATCACTTCCCTGCAATCTGATTTTTTCAAATAAAGTGAAGGGTTCGGGTTCATAATAGCGACTGTCAAAACCCGACTGTCTGTTGAGCGACTACACAATAGCGATTGTTTTAAAACAGAGACTGTCACAACAACGTTAGAAAAGAATTTTTAAAAAGCATTTAATTTTGATTAGCTACATAATACAAACATGATTTAAAAAGAAGATTTAAAACAGAATACATGATTTAAGATAAGATAAGATAAGATTGCTTTATTGATCCAAATGAATGGAAAATTGACTTGATTACATAAATTCCGTCTTTCAGCATACCTAAAACAATATTAAAGAACCATTTGTACTCAAACACAATAGACATTCACGCATACTATCATACCATTTATCATACAAGAAAAAAGTAGGCCTATTATTTAGGAGTCAGCTATTGAGCCGTTGTATTTTCTGGTTGATCGGGTATCAACAGTTCTCCAACAGTAGCAAAAGCAGGTGGGTTTGTTATCTGTTGCTTTCCTTTTCCGTCTGATGATCTGACGCAGATTTGTGGAAGAACCAACAGCTGCTGCAACTTCGTCATTAACATCGGCGATTGCATCGTTCACAATTCTTCGTGGTGGATCCCGTGTTGTGACTGCAGCTGTTTTTACTGTGTTTTCCACTTTCCGTACTACCACTTCCGCAGGACTTGGTGGATGCATGTGGACGCCACTGCTCAATGGGGTTTCTGTTGCTGAGGATACTGAAGGCTTGTCGTTAGGCGACCATTACAACCAGCCTTCGCACACCTCCAGTTCATTGTATTAAAGTGTATTTCGTTCATCATGTATAAAAAACCTTTATGGCCGATCATGCCACTTTCTTTTCTTTATTTTATAAACTCCATTGTAGGCCACCACTGATCTGTAAAAGGAATGGATTAGGCACGGAAGTAACATTCTTGAAGCCAAAATAAATAGGCTTTCACGTGACTTTCACTTATCTTTGAAATTATATTTGCGGCCACCCTGTATTTCGGACTACATGTGGTGGGCCACGAATTATTAAAAACATGTTGGATTCACACATTACATTTCATTCAATACTTCGTAAACATTAACTATAGTCACAGAAAGGGTCAATTGTTGATTTTAGTTCTATTGCCAATCCCAGCTATCGCTTGCATGCCTTACGTAACAAAGTAACATTGTTGACGTCAACTTTTCTTGACCTCCCCCCTTCCCCCATGTCAACAATTGTCAAACTTTTTCAGACCCCCTTCCCCCCTATTTTGTTCCTTTACATTGTCCATTTAGGCCGGCTTTGCGATGCCGGCTGGTACTGCGGTTAGTTCTAATTATGTCGCCGACCGATCCCTGCTTCCCTGCAGGACTTTTGGGCCTAGTGGACGTAATAATATTCTATCTAAAAATACTGCTAAATACTGCTAAATACTACGATGTTTTGCTTTACCAGTACCATCCATTAATTGATAGTAAAAAACAAAAAAAAACACATAAAAAGTGAAGAAAATAGGATTCTTAAAAACTTTGGCGTACAAAAGCCGGACATTTTAAAGATGTTTCGCTTTGCCTGCCGGACGGAGGACACTGAGCTAAAAATGAGGACATGTCCTTCTTTTGTCGGACGTCTGGCTACAATAGACTAGCATCACATTATATTATATGAGAAAATATATTGCGGAATTTCCGGAAATTTCGAAAAAAGTCGCGATATATAAGGTCTTACAATAAAATATATCGTTAATTTCACTAAATATTTCGTTAATTCCATTAAAAAGTAAATAAAATTATTATTTCCTAGTTAGGTTTGTTAACAGTACGAAAAGGGAGGGTCTTAAAAGTCGAAATGCTAACCTGATTACGTCGCCTTTGTGTAGTTGCTCAAATGACAGTCGCTGTTTTGACAGTCGCTATCCTGCCCGGGTGCCGTTTCAAAAAAGACAAAACATCTGTAATCAAGACAAATTTCCATTTGTTTTGATCAATAAAGAAATCTTATCTTATGTTTTTTAGCTTGCAAAGTGAAGCAATTGTCTGGGCTATTCTATATATAACTTTCCTAAAAGATTTTTTTAAAGAAGTAATTTAATAATAATGTGGGCTTATTGTTATCCCGTGCTATTAAATATAGATATTATATTATGAATTTTTATATTTCGGTTACACTAAACATATTTTTTGTTTAGTCCTGCAATCAGCCAGGTCCATGTGTATGATGAGATGACTGGTGGGGCCACCCTGACAGATTTGACGTTTGATGCCCCTGACCATGCTGTCCAGAATTCCAGAGAGATCTAAGGGGTTGTTATCGACGACCATGACACCCAGTAGTCACAAGGCCACACTATCCCTTCTCCATCAATCACATTACATAGTTCTAACTGTCACGATTCTGGATTAAACCGTGACTCGTAGCACTCATAGATAGACTATAGCATAGATAGCAGTGTATAACTAGAACCTTAGATTAGCTTAAGTTTAGCTAGAATAGAGAGAAGGTTAGTCTGACGTCACTATCTTCTCCCTCCCTTACGCAATTACATCTCCCCATCACTCTTTCTCACCTGTTTCTCTATCCGTCACTATACTCTTGTACTACGCCCAAATTCAAAGTCTACTGACTAATACGATTCAACTTGGTACTACATCTTGGTTGAATGGGTACGAATGTGTTAGTTAGAATGTATATATATTTTATCCTATGCTATATTAATGTATTCATATCATGTCTTAATGTATTTATATCTTGTGCTATTTTAACGCATGTGAGCGAGTCATTATTCGATCCCTCACTCGCCCCCTCCTCTTCGCGTCCCCGCCACCCCCATCCCCTTTTATATCCCCTCAGCTTAGCGGCACGTTATGCAATTGCTTTGAGACGGTCGTTCCCTGAGCGTTGACCAAAGAACCCAGTTCGCACACATATACTAATTCTCGTCCGAACCCCCCCCCCCCCCAGCCACTTGAGTTAACTACTTGAAATTCTACCAAAGGAAGATAAATTCCCCCACTCAGCATGACGTCTGTATAAATTGTCTTTCATCTAGACCTCTCTTCCCCCCCCTTTTCGCCCTCGCAACCCCGACCCCCAATCCATTTTTGGCTCCAATAAGCTTTTCTTATGCAAATGTATATTCAATCTAGCCAATGAGAATAGGATGTAATTAAATGTAAGCCAACCAAATTAACCTTGGGTCAGGTGACTAGTGTCCACGAAAAAGCCGCCCAACTAAACTAAAGCAGATCTCTCCCAGCTCCCGAGCTAGATACATCGTTTTGGTCTAGCTCCCAAATTGTTACTCGGACTTGCAGATACTTAGCCAGTAATCGTAATTCCCTCATTATAGTTACGTAGCCTAACCTTGGATTCCGTAACAACACAGTATATTGAGTGTTAGACGTTCCTGTGCATATATCTCAAGCATTGTATCTCCCCTGCATGTTAGTATGTGTATCTCATCATTGGATATTGAATTTGAATCATAAATAAACACCTGAAACGTAACCAGAGACTTGCTTGCCTAACTTAGAACTGTCTGTCTGTGTGTGTTTAATAACATCTAAGCGAGCCAGTAGAGAACAAATAAATATTCCAGGTCAACTACAGCATCAGCACCTCATATCTCTAAGACAACCAGCCATTATTACCCCCCTCTCAATTGCCACATCGTGACAAAGTGGGACCTCGCGCCCGGGATTATCTGAACTTCAAGCCGTTCAGCGCACTGTCAACAGCAACAACCCGAGGACTACGCCGATTCTGAAACCGACCCTGGATGGGGGCTCATCTCTCTACAACACAAAGACTCTAAGCCAGCAACCAGACCCGTCATCCCAACGCCAGCAACCAGATCCATCAACCCATCAAACCAGGCTCGCCACTTTACGCAGCCTACGCCACCCCAGCCTACGCTTACGCCACCCCAGCCTACGCTAACGCCACCCCAGCCTACGCCTACGACACCCCAGCCTACGCTTACGCCACCCCAGCCTACGCTTACGCCACCCCAGCCTACGCCTACGACACCCCAGCCTACGCTTACGCCACCCCAGCCTACGCATACGTCACCCCAGCCTACGCACCCCAGATACGCCAACCTAAGCCACCCCAGATTCGCCACTCCGAGCAATCTACGCCACCCCAGCCAACTCACCCCATTAAGCCAGGCTCGCCACACTACGCCAGCCTACGTCACCCCAGACACACCAGCAACCAAATTTGCCACCCCATTACGCCAGATTTGCCGCCCCAACCGCCAGGTCGCCACCCTCTGGCCCCGCATCAACATACCGGCACCCGAGACGTCAGCAGAGAGACCCACCGCCGCCGCATCAGCCTGCCCGACAACTAGAGACCGCCGAGAACCCGACAACTGCCCTGTCAACCTCCCCGTAGGAACCCGCCGTAGTTCCCGGTATCCAAACCCGGGAAAATAGACACTAACATTAAACGCTAATCCAGTCCCGGCACGGGGAAAGAGAATTCCAAACCAGCCCGAAGTTATCTGCACCAACAGCGCCGAGCGCCATATAAACGATAACTTTATGATTGGATATACGTGTGTTAGTGTATGTGTGTAAAATTCTGGAATTGCTGTCTGGTGAGTACCATTTTGAGTTGTATTACGTTAGCTAAACTCTGAACCCCAACCCCCTCTCACATTTCCTCCTTCTATCTCGTTATATCTCTGTCTGTTACTGCCTTACTCTCGCCTTACTCTGTCACTATGGCTAAAGGTAGACTATTGCGTAAGCAGCAGAGAGAAGATAGACTTAGAGTAGAAGCAGAGAAACTTAGATTAGAAAAAATAGCTAGAGAGGAGAAACAATTAGACAGGGAACTTAGACTAGAGCAGAGAGAAGAAAACCGGTTGGATGAGCAACAACCCAAGGCACACACAGGCCCTGATCACTCCCCGAACCCCCCCCATAATATGTTGCGTCGCCACCCTCTGCACTGCGGGCACCCCCGGCCGGCCTACAACCCCCGACGACCCGGAAACCAAGACAGAAAGAAATATAGAGATCAACTCTAAAAGAGCCAGGGCCCTTCTCTCCTCAGGTTTCCAGGCTGAGGGGATCATTAAGGCTTCCTTCGTGAATCCCTCCGACTACACTGGCGAGTCAATCCAGATTACAATTGCATGGGGAATAACTGAGACCCTCCCAACCGCCTGGGTTCACATCAGGTCAACCCTATACACTGGTACGGCCACCCTAGCGGTCCGAGCCGACTTATCATATGATGTCGTCCTGGGGAGCCGATACGTCAGAGTTAACGATTTCCCCCTCCCTCCCCCAGCCTCAGTGGCCACACACGCGCACCCTGACCCCGTTCCCCACCCTCCCGTGGAGCCCCCCACGGCCAACGAACTCCCTCGGGCCCAACAGGATGACCCGACACTGGCCCCACTACCCGCATATCGGTCCAACCCCCATTCTACTTTAGGCTACACTCCCGATGAGATGTTACTCGATCCCCAACCCAGTGATCCACTAGAACGCCTCAAGGGCGCCTGGACCAAACCCTCCCCCCACCCCGAAGAACTCTCAGTCTACGCCTACACCAATAACTTACAGACTAGGCTTAAAACTGCCCACTCTATCGCCTCAAAACACTTAGCCAAGGAGAGGGAGAAAAAGGAGACGCTATACGATCGGCGGGCCAAAGAACGCTCTCTGGCTCCGGGCGATCAAGCACTACTGCTCCTCCCCACCTCTTACAACAAACTCCAGTTAGCATGGAGAGGCCCATACCCAGTTACGAAAAAACTCTCAGACACCAAATACCTTATAAAGATCGGCAACAAAGACAAACTGTTCCCCATCAACTTGCTAATGCGATACATAGAGCGCCCACGTGACAATAAACCCCCTGTAGCAACGACTATTGCTGAAGAAACAAAAGCCGATGACTCATTAACCGCATTCCCCTTACAGCAGACAGAAACCATAAAGGATGTAGAAATCTGTCCACTCCCAACCCCTGAACAAGCCAAAACAGTCAAAACCTTACTCCCCTCATACGCTGACGTGCAAGCCGACACTCCAGGGCGTACAAACTTAGAACCGCTCACCACGAAGGTCACCGACCCGCGAACCATTAAGGTCAAACCATATACTAACCCACACGCCAAATTAGAGGTCATTGAGGAAGAAATCAATTACCCGTTAGCCCACAACGCCATCGCTAGCTCTACCTCCCCTTTCAATGCCCCGGTAAGACTAGTACAGAAAGGAGACATAATAGAGTCGTCCCACCCCCGCGGAAAAATTCACCCACCGCCCGCTTCCCGACGGGAAAATGGTAGACCGGGAATGTCACCATCCCCTTACTCCCGCCCGAGACACCCACAGCCACATCGGCCTTATCGAGACAATCCCTGCGCCAACCCTCCCCCGCTTATCAAACCAAACAGCGTCCCCTCATCTCGACCGGGTCAATCCCAATCCAGACCCCCTCCGCCCCTCCAAGATTCCCGACGTAGGGACCACCGCCACGCCAGAGCCACCCCTCACTTAGCTCCCGAACAGGAAACCGCCGATCAGGGGCGTGACCAGTACTCAAGCAGTGACTACGATCGAGTCCACCACGTGTTCTCTATTTCCTCGGCAGACAAACATAACCAATTCCCCCGTAGCTACGTCGACGAGATAGTCAGAATCAACGGCCGACTCGCCTCTTGTACGTATGATTCCGGTCTTAGCTTTGAGGCCCTAGTAACGCGATCAAAAATCGACCCCCGCGACTACACAGGACGCTATGTGCGACTCCAAGGTCCATCTCATAACTCTCCTATTCAGCAGCTACCGACCGCACTCGTAAACCTCAGCTCAGCACTTTTTACAGGCCCCATTGAGGCCGCCGTAATAGAAGACCTACAAGTAGACATCCTACTCGGAAGACCGATTGTAGGTAAACAAACGCATTGCCTGCCTACACCCGCAACCTACGGATCGCCCCGCCCCACCCCCAACCAGACACCTCTCCCCCACCCCATGTCCATTAAAGATAAGCTCCGTCATGCAAGGCTGCCCACGACGAGACTCGAACTAAGACAAACACTGTGCGAATTCAGCAACTATCAGAATACCCTTATACCAAACTTCTGTAAAATTGCCCGTCCGTTATTTAGATTGCTCAACGCACCCACATCGTTCCCATTATCTTGGGACAAACCCGCTACTAATGCTTTCGACACATTGCAACTTTGCCTAGGCCAAAACCCCTTTCGACACACGCGGCATAGCGGACACTAACTAGTGCCCCTACACACTTCGTGGCCCAGCATACTCAGTAATACGGCCCCACGCGCGCACACTGTTAATGAGTGTGTAGAGTCTCCCCTTTCCCCATGTCCCAGAGACAGTAATTTAGGTAGAAATCTTCTTTCTGAGTAGATTCCCAAGCTACCCGGGTGAGTTGTCACGATTCTGGATTAAACCGTGACTCGTAGCACTCATAGATAGACTATAGCATAGATAGCAGTGTATAACTAGAACCTTAGATTAGCTTAAGTTTAGCTAGAATAGAGAGAAGGTTAGTCTGACGTCACTATCTTCTCCCTCCCTTACGCAATTACATCTCCCCATCACTCTTTCTCACCTGTTTCTCTATCCGTCACTATACTCTTGTACTACGCCCAAATTCAGAGTCTACTGACTAATACGATTCAACTTGGTACTACATCTTGGTTGAATGGGTACGAATGTGTTAGTTAGAATGTATATATATTTTATCCTATGCTATATTAATGTATTCATATCATGTCTTAATGTATTTATATCTTGTGCTATTTTAACGCATGTGAGCGAGTCATTATTCGATCCCTCACTCGCCCCCTCCTCTTCGCGTCCCCGCCACCCCCATCCCCTTTTATATCCCCTCAGCTTAGCGGCACGTTATGCAATTGCTTTGAGACGGTCGTTCCCTGAGCGTTGACCAAAGAACCCAGTTCGCACACACATACTAATTCTCGTCCGAACCCCCCCCCCCCCAGCCACTTGAGTTAACTACTTGAAATTCTACCAAAGGAAGATAAATTCCCCCACTCAGCATGACTTCTGTATAAATTGTCTTTCATCTAGACCTCTCTTCCCCCCCTTTTCGCCCTCGCAACCCCGACCCCCAATCCATTTTTGGCTCCAATAAGCTTTTCTTATGCAAATGTATATTCAATCTAGCCAATGAGAATAGGATGTAATTAAATGTAAGCCAACCAAATTAACCTTGGGTCAGGTGACTAGTGTCCACGAAAAAGCCGCCCAACTAAACTAAAGCAGATCTCTCCCAGCTCCCGAGCTAGATACATCGTTTTGGTCTAGCTCCCAAATTGTTACTCGGACTTGCAGATACTTAGCCAGTAATCGTAATTCCCTCATTATAGTTACGTAGCCTAACCTTGGATTCCGTAACAACACAGTATATTGAGTGTTAGACGTTCCTGTGCATATATCTCAAGCATTGTATCTCCCCTGCATGTTAGTATGTGTATCTCATCATTGGATATTGAATTTGAATCATAAATAAACACCTGAAACGTAACCAGAGACTTGCTTGCCTAACTTAGAACTGTCTGTCTGTGTGTGTTTAATAACATCTAAGCGAGCCAGTAGAGAACAAATAAATATTCCAGGTCAACTACAGCATCGGCACCTCATATCTCTAAGACAACCAGCCATTATTATCCCCCTCTCAATTGCCACATCGTGACACTAACAACAAGTGAATGATGGTTTATTAGCTGTACAATTCTACTCTACATCTTTGCTATTTGCTTGGCAACATTTGCTTCATCAACAATATGTTCGTTATAGATACTCAAGTCTCCATCCATGTATAGGCCTACGCGGTACAATTCACTTTTGTAAAAATTTTATCACAAAGTTATAATTTCAATGAAAATGTTTCATAATACATGTACAATATAATTTTACTTACTTTCAAAATATATATATTTTTTTTTTTTTATTAACTCTGATTTCGTCTAAGTAACGTTATTTATCTGATTATTTATGCATCACGAAGCGGTATTGCTACAATCGATTAGTACACATACAATGTTTTTTGTCTGAAAATTGGGTCTAAGGTATATTTACGTTGCTTTGTTATTTATTAACCTTTAAATGTTTTTTTAATCTAGCCCATTAGCTTTAACTGTATAACTTTTTTTATTGCAATGAAAGTCTATATCTTCACTTTCTTTATCTGGATAGGGCTCACGAAAATATTAACCCTTCCCGTACCGACCTACTTCTATCTATGCTGCCTTCAGTTCCGCTATATACGCGCCCGGGACTGTAAGGGTTAAATGATGTGTGTGTATATTATGTGTGTGTGTGAGGGGGTGTCTGATATTATTTGGCCAAAAGGCCACTATTAAAATTTATTTTCCCCAGTCCCTAAAGCATGTAAAGGCCTATTATATAGCAAAGTGTCTAAACCACTTTCATCGGACGGAGATGGGCGTTGAAAAAACGACATATTTTACGGTCTACCGATTTTGAATGCGTGAATGGTTTTATTCGTTTTTGCTATTTATACCTAATATTTTTTCCGCATACACACGTCCTGTTTTAGATACCAATGAAAGACGATCACATTGTTAACTAGATTGCTCTAGTTATAACTAATAGAGAAACAAGTTATTGAGTCTAGGACGTGGCGTTGCGTTAAGCTTGACATTATCATTCTGTTTTTGTGAACAGTAGTAAATACCAGATTTATCATACTTCACATGTTATATATGTGCTAAAATGTGTTCAGTTCTTAAGATATAATTAGTATGCGTTTAGTTGTTTTCTTTTATATTTAAAACTATTGAATGCTCTAATGTATGCCATACTAATGATATTCGGAATAACCCGTTTTCCTAGTTCTAAAATATTTTATATTAACATCGCACAACTTTCTGGCATATTGGTCATCTGTCCAAATCTTCAAATTGACCCACGAGCTCAAATATTGCTTTCGATTAATCGATTCCCAAAATTATTTGTTGTTTAAAAATTAATGTCTGATGCATAATGATAGATGCTTAAAAACGCACCAGACTGAAACATATCCCCATATTTTAAAGTTATGTTTCCAATTGAATCAGCCTTTGGTTTCTTTCTTTGTTTAGTGGTGGCCAATGACGCAAGATTGATTCTTAATAAATATGCATATAACGTATAACGTATAACGTATCAGTTCATACATGTCGTTTTTATGCCTTTTAAGAACTGATTAGTTCAACGCTATATGATTTAATTTATATCGATTGCGGTAGTTAAAACGTTTTTTGTTTCAGTTTAAATCTACTAACTTTTTTTTTACCTACTTTTGTAAGACTTCAAATATTTGTAGGAATAAAAAGTATCCCGCCGGATCCAATTGATTCATAGGGCCGGTAAAACAGCGTTCATCAGTTTATGTGGCCAAGACACACTAGGGGGTTGTGTGGCCAGACCGAGAATTAATTCTTATCCTTCACTAGGATTCGAACCCAGGACCTTCGGTACGCCACCCAAGCGCTCTGCCGTTCGGCCACCATGCCCCTTACTCTGCTTTTCGTGGAACTAATGTATTAATGCACGCAAAAGCAAATAATAATAATAAAGTGCCAGAAAGACAAAATGATGAAAACTCCGTTCATATTTCATATGCAAAAACGAACGCTTATAAATTCTTTATCTTCCCGACTGGCATACCAGCATTGTATGTGGACAAAACCAGGAGGAAAACAAGTTAACATCATTTAAAGCAGGGGTCGGCAAACTTTTGCTAATGGTGTGCCAAACTAGGATTTCTAAATCATTCAGCGTGTCAATGGCCTAAATGTCAACCTGCTCTAATATATTTGTTTTATTATTTTATTATTTTACATCTGTTACAAGACCAAGGCCAAAAGGAAAGGAAATGTATAGAAAAAATCGTTAAAGCGTTTTAATATTTACAAAATTAATGTGTTAGTTGTTACGAATCTCGGTCATAAATGAATGACGTAGTAAGGCATTGACCTCTTAACAAGTGCGTATCAGAGTCCAAAGCGACCAAGGTTTGACCTTTATGCCCTGAGGGCAGTTTAAATAAAATAATTCGTTCAAATCCCGTGGAAATTGGAGGATAATTCTGGATCGTAGTAATTATAGAGAAAGAGGTTAAAATGCGTATTAAGACCCTGTAGAATCTTCGATGATAGTTTTCTTTGTTAAGTCCCGACCTCCTTAAAGTTAGTTCAGTTTAAACGTTTGTAGAGTTCAGTTTAAACGTTTGTAGAGTTCAGTTCGGAAGTTTGTCGAGTGAAGTCGCTATATTCATTTGTATATTGTATGCCATTGTATTGAAACTTATGTTGCCATCAGTTGATGAAGTTTATTGATCGTTTATATTGAGTCTACAATTTAAATAAAATTGTTTATTCAACAACTGGAGTTGTGTGATCTATCATTGTTGAGAAAGGTGTTGAAGATAATTATCACGAATATAACTACATTGCTGCATAGACCTGTCAGTCAAGGAACCCCTAGCTTGGGCTACAGATTAGCAGAATCTAGAGACTTCTAATAAAGATACAACTATATTCATTGAATCCGATTTAACGAGTCGTAATAATAGTCATCATAATAGAGGGCCATAACAGTTTGGGGTCTTCGTCCGATATAGTTGTATAGTGAAGCATATATTCAAGTTGTGTTGTGTTGTGTGTTGGAGCCGTGACCTACTGAGCAAGCCTAATAACGCTGAATTCATTCTTCCGATTGGAAAAACGTAAGTTGGAAATTTACCATTTTATAAATCTCTTAACTAAAGAATGGAATTTATTGAAAATCCAGAAGAAGAAGTTTTGAAAACTTTATCAATAAAGAAGTTAAAAGAGATCGCTGAGATCTTAAAGATAGAAGTTACTGAGACTACACCATCGAGGACTGTGTTGACACAGCAGATAAAAGATGTGTTGATTGCGAGTGGCAAGTTGAAAGTAGAATCAAGCGCGGAGGGATATCAAGTTGAAGGTCAGATGTCCGAACAGTTGCGATTTGAACTAGAAATGAAACGGATGGAGATGGAAGATAAGAAAAGTCAAAGAGAAATAGAAAGTCAGGAAAGAATAGAACTAGCGAAGATAGGAGCTACTAAAAAAGAATCTCATAGTGATGTAGAGATGGCCAGATGGAAAAAGCTAGTCCCTACCTACATTGATAAAGAAAGTGAAATAGCTAATTTCTTCCAGACCTTTGAAATTTCTTGCAGAGATTTTAAGTTCCCAGAAGATAAATGGGGAATATTAGTAAGAACAGCTTTTACTCAGGGAAGGGCAAGAGATTGTGTTCTATTGTTAAAAGAGGAGAATTTAAATGATTATGAAATCATTAAAGATACTGTACTTAAAGCCTATAACCAAATACCGGAAAGTTATCGGAAAAGGTTCCGTCAGTACACAATGTCCCCTTACCAAACACACTTAGACTTCCTTAGAGCAGAAGAAAAGTTAATGGATCAGTGGATAAAATCCAGAAATATCTCCACCTTAAAAGAAATGAAAGATATCATTCTCTTAGAAGATTTTATTAACAAAGTGAGGCCGGATATAAGAATGTATTTATCCGAGCGTGATATCACTGACCCACATAAGGCTGCTGATTTAGCTGAACAGTACACATTGTGTCATAGGACAGCTGATGGAAAGAATTTTAATCGGTCACAACGGCCAGCAGAAAACACACAACAACAACATCGTGAAAAAGAGCATTTTGTGAAACAAAATGATGTTAATAAAAAACCTGTCTACAAAAACGTCCAATGTACTTTTTGTAAAAGAACAGGACATAGCATCGAAGACTGTTGGAGTATAAGGAAAGACAAAAGACCTAACAAAGTGGTCATGTGTGCAAGCCATAAACCAATACAGAATGTACAAGAAAGCGAAAATACAAACGAACTGAATTCGAAGAAAGATTATTCTAAACCAGAAACACTGAGGGTGGATTTGCCTGAGAGCAAAAGTCAGAAGGTAGAGAAATCTACAACTGAAGATAATGAGGATAAATATCCTGATTATAAATACAGAATGGCTACTATTGGATTAATTGTCCAAGTCCACAGAGACGAAAAAGTAGACCAAAGTATTTTTGACTCGAACAAGAGTCTGAAATCATCGAAAGATGAAACAACACCCGTAAGTCATGGTCAAGGGAAGAATAAAATTGACACAGAGACCCTGTGCAGTTTTCAACCGTTCATTAGTGAAGGTTGTGTGGCCTTACAAAAGGAAGGACCACTGAAGTCCGTAAAAATATTACGAGACACAGGAGCATCATTAACACTGCTGCTTAAAGATGTATTACCATTAAATGATAATATATTGACAGGACAGACTGTCCTATTGAGAGGTTTTGAATGGAAAGAGGAAATACCTCTACATAGGATATACCTCACATCTGACTTGGTGACAGGATATGTGACAGTTGGAGTAATCTCAAAACTTCCTGTTGAGGGCATATCTGTTATCCTAGCAAATGATTTGGCGAAAGGGAGGGTGAGACCTGAACTGATTGTGAAGGAAAATCCAGACCCTAGTCCTATGGTGGAGACAGGAAAAGAAAAAGAACTTTATCCTGTAGGTGATGTCATAAAAGGTATGACACCACAGAAAAAGAAAGAAGAAATTATCTCACAAGAAAAGGAAAAGAAAGAAGAAATTCTCCCACGAGAGAAGAAAGAGGAAGAAGAAGTGGAACTTGATACTACTATTTTCTCCATGATTGAAGATTGTCCGAAAGGAAATGAACAATCAAAGAAGTCATCACAAAATGAAATGATTGCTGAGCAGAAAGTAGACCCAGAGTTGCTACAGCTACATGAGAAAGCTGTCGACGAGGAAGAAACTCCTACTACTGATGTCTATGAACATATAGACCACAGCATGAACAAACAACAATGCAAACCTGCAGTTGCCGGTACAGATGAAGATTGGAGGAGCATCACTGAAGAAACGAGTGCGGAGAGCTGGACCGAAACTACCAAAAGCTATGGGTTACCACAATCCATACCGACAGATCGAGGGACCAACTTCGCCCCGGAACTCTTCAATCCAGTCCTAAAGAACTTATACCTGGAGCAGGAGATGTCAACTGAATCCTATCCGGAAAGTCGAGGAGCCTATGGGCCAATCTTTGGACCCACTGTCCGAGGACCACTCAAACTACTTCAAGAGGAATGGCAGACCGAATTGGACCTCCTTGGGCTGATCAAGTACCTAGATAAGTACATATATTTTTTGTCTGACATAACTGTGTTTGTTAGAAAAAAATTGTACACTGCTCACATGCAGATGCCATTGTTGTGTGATGAAAGAAAGGCAAAAATATTATATCATTTGAAAATGATAAAGCCTTACCTTCTGAAAACAATTGGAATAAGCTTGATGTTGTTAACATTGTTACTCTTATTTGTAAAATTCATGCCTGGAGTACAGGATGAATTGAATGTCAAATTCACTGATAGTTAGTTACCAAACTTACTATTTTAAAACTAAATCCCTTACTTGTGATGAAAAAGGAATGAGTAAAAGTATTGTTAGAGTAAATATCATTATAGTGTGATATTTCTAAACAAACTTGTTAGGTTGAGCATTTAAAATAATTGCTATAAGAGAAAAAGATCAGTTTTATCCGCAGAATTGGTTTCTAAATCAGAGGACATTGTAAATGTGGACTGATTATAAGATATGTTGAGAATCTCTGGAAATGATAATTGAAACATTTGGCAGAGAGGATAATTTGATTGAAAAAGATGTAAATGGTTTTAAGAAAAGAGAATTTTTCTATCACTAAAGTATTGATAAATGTTTTATGATTGTACTATGGAAAATATTTTATCATGTACTGTTGTTGAAATAATTGCACTGAGTCAAGATGCAAATTTCTTCTATGTAAATTTATTCATTTGTTTTATTATCATTGAATGTATGATAATGTAGGGTAAAAATAGTTGCAGCAAGGCAGAACTATGACTAAAAAGAATTCCAAGAAATGTATTATATATGATTTTTCACTTTTAGGATACTGTTACATGAAAAGCAGACCAGAAGTGAAACTAATGTAAAATAAAACTTATCCTTGTTTTGTATAAATTTAGGATATGTGCCACTGACTTGACACTGTAAACCAGAATGGTTGAGAATGTCATGGTTGAGAATTTATAATGTTGACACACCAATGTTCAACTAATGTATTATTAATTAAGGATTTCATGTCAAGATTGTAAAACTAATCTATTTTTTTTTTCTGTATGAGTTAAAATAGATTGAATGAATTGTACTGACAATCAAAAGATTGGGTAGACCTGAACACTGTGAAAGTAACAGGAACCTAGAACCTATGAATAAAACCTTTTGTGGAAAATGGAAAAGAGCAATGTACACCACTGAAAAGATTGGAAATGGAATGTTTTACCACACCAGTCAAACTAGCAGTTTGTTTTGTACATAAATTGTTACATTGATTTCGCTCTGAAAAAAATTAATAGTAGCCTATGCTTAACTCTTTTCTACTTCAATAATATTGTATTTGAAATGTCTTTAATGTAATTAAAAGAAAATAAGTACTTACTATTTAGTACTAAGATTGTATGAAGATAATATAATCTGCTTTGATTGATAGTTAATTAAGTAAATTAACCAAATTTGTTTCAAGTAAATCCATGTCTGCATGAAAGATAGAATGTTTCAATGTGAACTCTTTTAAAAAGAAAATAATGACGTCGAAAGGTCATGGTAAAATGAAAGATTGAAATATTTTTAATGAAATTGTCTATAAACTATTTTAATTCGTGAACAGACTATGTTTAATGTTCTCAAAATAACATAAAGGAATGTCATATTGAGATAATGGTTGTTAAATAATGCTCATTTAGTTACGATAACTATTTAATCGCGTAGAGATTTTTGACCTAGGCTGTGATGAGGTAAATTTGCATAGCGATGTCAACATTGTTAGAATCAATTGAGAATGAGAGGGTGAAAAAAGGAATAGAGAGAGAGAGTGCGGAATACTGACCTAGAAATTTTGGGTTTTGACACAGACAGTATTGTTTAAAGTTTAATGTGTTAGCCAGCCTACAAACATGAAAAAAAAAAATACTGTCTACACGAGCAATAAAATTTTTGTTGTAAAGTGAAATTAGGTCAGGGCTAGTATTTTTTTTGTTTTGTAATTGAGTTAGGCCTAGTATGTGTTCTATCAGAGCGTTTGGTTTTTTTTTCTCCTTATGAAAAAAATAAGTCGTGTCTGAATAGACATTAAGTGATTTTTCTTTTGTTGTTTGATTACAAATGTAAAAAATTTTAGTTTATAATTAAATGGACGAGAGAGGTTTTTATTAACGTGGAATGTTCATGTAATAGAAGTTATTAACTTGTATTATATTATATCTATTAAGAATGATTATGTATTTTTCTTGTATACAAGATTTAGATAAACAATTTAATTGTCCATTGTTTTGAATTAAAAATTGAATGATTGAATGACTATAGTTAAGCCATTTGATAAGATGAACTTAGATTGCATATATTATATGTTATTGTTATCAGTTCGATTGAATTATTGGGATAGCCAATTGAATGGTATTGTTTTCCCCGGAATATTTTCTTTTATAATTATTCCTTAAAATTAACATTTTTTTTTGTAATGTAAAATGTAAAAGAAATAATTATAAAATTTTTTAAGGGCGGTCGTGTTACGAATCTCGGTCATAAATGAATGACGTAGTAAGGCATTGACCTCTTAACAAGTGCGTATCAGAGTCCAAAGCGACCAAGGTTTGACCTTTATGCCCTGAGGGCAGTTTAAATAAAATAATTCGTTCAAATCCCGTGGAAATTGGAGGATAATTCTGGATCGTAGTAATTATAGAGAAAGAGGTTAAAATGCGTATTAAGACCCTGTAGAATCTTCGATGATAGTTTTCTTTGTTAAGTCCCGACCTCCTTAAAGTTAGTTCAGTTTAAACGTTTGTAGAGTTCAGTTTAAACGTTTGTAGAGTTCAGTTCGGAAGTTTGTCGAGTGAAGTCGCTATATTCATTTGTATATTGTATGCCATTGTATTGAAACTTATGTTGCCATCAGTTGATGAAGTTTATTGATCGTTTATATTGAGTCTACAATTTAAATAAAATTGTTTATTCAACAACTGGAGTTGTGTGATCTATCATTGTTGAGAAAGGTGTTGAAGATAATTATCACGAATATAACTACATTGCTGCATAGACCTGTCAGTCAAGGAACCCCTAGCTTGGGCTACAGATTAGCAGAATCTAGAGACTTCTAATAAAGATACAACTATATTCATTGAATCCGATTTAACGAGTCGTAATAATAGTCATCATAATAGAGGGCCATAACATAGTGATTATCATCCTATTTATTTGAATTTATACCAAATACAATATTTTATTACTAAACTTTCACATTTATTAAAGGTATTTATTTTGTAAACCTTTTCATTTGGCTGTCAAGATGAGGATTTAGCATCTGCTTGTATTTATTATATATGGTTATCAGATATAACTGAGACTTTCTTTAATTTGTTTTACTCATATGGAGGTATTGCAATACTATCGTTGAGAGAAAATGATACGTATTAATTAATCATAAAAACTGGATATTTAATGAAATGTTTAACAAATGTGCATATAATTTGTATGTCATGTAATATTTATAAATTTTAAAATACTTTTTCCACTTTGGTCATTATAAAGTTATAGGCTCTTTAATCTTTTATAAAATAAAATAAAATAAAATAATATAAGAAATATTAGCGGAAATAAAACGGGCTAATTATTTCCCTTTGGTTAAACTAATATTTTTTCTAAATTTGATTCAATTGTGATGCCAAGTTATGTTTTGTAATATAACAAATATTACTGACTATTACTGACTAATTATTATTTCTTTATCTAATTCCACCAATATGGTATTCATTACACGATTTAATTAGAGAGATTAATATAAACATTTCCTGCATTAATTGTTTGTCCATTTAACCATAAGGAGTTTATCTTTTTTAACATTAGCCTAATAATGACAACTGCATAATATATTGCTCTTATAGACTCTTATATTTATTAAATTAATAAACACAAAGTTTGTTTTAGAATTACTTATATTTATTTTTAATTATAGTAGATGAGCATAAAACTCTTTTAAATGTAATTAGTCTGCATCAATTAATGAGCGCTTTGTCTTGAATGCTCTTCGCTAATTTATAATGGCAGATACATATTTAGTCATTTCTCAGTAGTGAAGTGTAAGTGACCTCTTTGAATGCTTAACACAGCTTTCATGAGACATAAACACTGGTCACAAGTGTAAGTTGAACCAAAAGCTGAAAGTAGAGCTAATTAATGCCTGGCATCTTCCTTCCAGATTTTCTCGCAAATCGGCATTTCGATGCCCATTGTATTGGGATGTTTAAAATTCAACTGCCAGTGTTTTAAAATCGACAATATCCCTCTAAAAATCGACAATATCCCTCTACTTAAAATACATCTAAGATGGTTGTAGTAAGATCAAGCCAGCTAGGATTAATGAGGTATGAAAAAAATGATTCCATGAATTTGAAAGTCTTGACTTTGTTTATATAACTCTGCTTTGAGTGCTTCAAACTATATACTAAAGAGCCCCACTATATATCTTAATACATGCCGTAATAATGGGAAGTACATAGAGTTAAATGTTTTACAATTGATTTCACTCAAGATATAAGAAAATCCAGTCCAGTGATCTAACAAGTCAAGTGCTGTTTGACTCCGTCCTTGTCAACGCGTTCAAATCACTGAAATGTGTCGCCCTGTCAATCAGAAACATCGCTTCAACAGTCAGTTTTCCTCATTCAGAACTGGAAAATCAATTTTAAAATAAAAGTCCTGTAGGTCTCTCGTGTGCCATTGAAAATCGCTCTGCGTGCCAAGTTTGGCACGCGTGCCTTAGGTTGCCGACCCCTGACTTAAAGCACTAATCAAATCCTAGAATAAACTCAATCGCAAAAAATTCTCCCTGTAATGACGAAGCATGTATAAGTTAAGGTATTATAAACATCATCAATTCACCTCAGAGTGAATAAAAAATAATAAACACTTGCCATAATAATGCTAATGTCAAAGCTTTGTTATCAATATACTGTATATTTTTTTTCTTTCTCTTTTTAGAAAACACATTCTAATCATTCGTGTATCCGTAATTTTGACGGGCATAACTCCTAGTAATATAATAAAAGCATCAGTAATTACGGGCTTGTATCGCGTCACAAATCCCAGAATTTACCATAGAGCAGGCTTTGAAACATAATGCATTGGCGCCAGTTCGCTGCCACACCAGTATTTCCTATGACAATTTCAAATGTCAGACTTAACATTGTAGGTTTCAATATCAGGGTGCCAGATATCCATACGCGGAATACTGTATGTTACATTTTTTATACAACCAGACAATGTCAATCAAACCCTAGATTATGTTTGTATTGAAGTCTATTTTAACATACATTTTAACATGTGTGTGTCATCCGTCTATTTTTATTTAAAGCATCTGCAGTACGAGTAATTTAATTTTGTGTTGTCTAGCCTAAATTTAGTATTCCTATATGTCTTGTCCATCCTGCATATTATATAGGCATAAAATACAGATTTTTGCGCAGAGGACTTTGACATTATTGATTCTGGGCCGATGAAATATTGTCACCTAAGTACCGGATTTATAGAACCGAATACCGGTTTTGAAAATAACAAAAAAAACGGTAACATCGCTAGTTCTTTAAGCAGTCTTGTTGGTATTTTATTTAAACTAGAAGCTTTGTTTACCTTTAAGTTTGCTAGGAGTTTGTTAATGCCTCTTTCTTCTACATTTATATTTCCTATCTTCTATTTTGTTAATTTGATAGAAATGCCTTTGTCGCCTGAGGTTGAATATGATGAGACTAATTGTGTGTTTTATTGTCATTACATGTTTTATTGTTTTTTATCTTTTAGTGGAGCTAAGCATGTTGTTTCCATTTTTTACTTTATTTAATTCTGTCTGTTGTATTGCATTAATTTCAGAGATAAAAGTATTCTTTTAGTTTTTGTTTTTTGTTTTTGTTTTTTTTGTTGTTGGAAATTTGGGTTTTTATTCCGTTATTTACTTTGACAATATCATGATCTAAATGTCCAGGAATTATTTCATAATCTATTACTAGTGGTGGTCTAATAGTTAAGAAAAAATCAAGTATATTATGGTTTCTTGTATGCATAGATTTTGCAAGGTATAGGGCGTTTGCAATCACGTGACAAAAAGCACGTGATTTGTGTTTACTTTCTGTAATGGTGAACAAGTAATAATGGCCGCTGTATTAATAAAGTTTCATATAGGCTCGAGCTTTTTTTAAATGATGTGTTGTGTTTTAAGTCTTATTAAGATTTAAGCTGTATTATGTATGTTAAATAAAATAGGCTATTTTATTATTATCATAGACATAGATCATAGACGATGTGAACCTATTAGTGACTTGACTAGATAGCCTATTCTGGGCTGTTCACCAACACTATCACTTGACATCGTAGCCTAGCCTACAAAACATTAAAAGTGTAGGCCTATAAAGTGAAATTGAAAGTGTAAATAGGTCTAGCCGGCCCTAGCCTAATCACATTAATCAATTAATCTACAGTACTACTATTTACCTCCTTATGTTTGAGTAGGATAGGCAATATTCATATGTGAATTTGGCATGATAAGAAACTTCACCATGTGCCATATTTGTTCCTCAATTTACAAAAACAACTTAAGCTCCGCCCATTGCGAACGCTCTATTGTTGAGAGTATAAAATGGTTTTACCTCTAAATGGTGAGCAGTAGTTTAACAGCTGTGCACACTGTGACTGTAAATAAATCTAAAAAAATGATGTGAGTTTTTGTGACAAATAAAAATATACTTATGGAGTTGTGGTGCGCAGATGTGACTTCATGTATTGAAAAGTTCTAATCCCCTTGCATTTGCTTTCATTCAATCTCTTAATCCAGCTTTCGGGTTTTCTCGACTGCGTTGCGATTTGTAGTTCTTCTATATTTTAGTTTAAAGGTGAATACTAAACGATATTTCTCTTTCTGTGAAATCATCTTATCTTATACATTACAGACGCTCCTTCTATAAAGAAGATTATTGCGTCCTACGCTCATCCGTGGTCCGAGTCATTTAATATAGCTGACTTTTGTATAAGCTAAACGTTTATCTGGTAAAACAAGTATATTTATATAAAATCTAAATTTTATATTTTTATATGTCATTAAATTACAATATATGATCTGTAGGACTATTTTTCATTATTCGCTTCACTTGAATCATATAATGTAAATTACAAATGTATAATATATTTTTTAAAGTTTGTTGTTGTTTTCTTTTCCTCTAGAAAAACAAGACATCAAAAGTAATGTTTAAAAAATGGTCAAACTACGATTGGCTAGCTGGAATGTTGTGACCGTGGATAAAGAAGTAAGACGTGATGCTATATTTAAAGAGCTTAGAGAACACAATATAGACATAGCTTGTCTACAAGAGACGAAATTATTGAACCACGAATTTTCTAACGATTACCATACAATTTTTAGCCCAGTACCAGCCAAGGGAAAAGGTCCACACGGTGGTGTTGGATTTGCTTGTAAAAATGAATTATTAGACGGTTTTGTTGACTTTGCTATTGGTGACCAAGAGAGATTGATTGGGACCAAATTAATTTTAAACAATGAGGCGATACATATTATTAATGTATACGCACCTACCAATGTGAACGATTCAGAGGATAAAGACTATTTTTACTCTTGCCTCAAATGCGTATTTACCGAAATTCCACCGTCTGAAACAGTTTTTATAATTGGTGACTTTAACGCACAGGTCGGAGCGGATAATGTTGCATGGCCGACATGTCTTGGAGCTTATGGAGTTGGTAACATCAATGATAATGGACAACGGTTGTTGGAATTTTGTAGTTTTCACGACCTCTGTGTATTAAATACTTATACTGAAAATAGTGAACAAGATACACATCAACATGGAGCATGGAAGACATGGAGTCAGTTAGACCTATGTATTACAAGAGTGAGAGATAGACATAAAGTCATAACTACACGACCTGTCTCCAAGTTACCAGACTTGTTTGACCATAAGATGGTGATTCTTGAGATAGATCATAAGATTGAAATGCAATCGACTGTACAAGAAACTGAACCAAATGTGGAAATTATTCAAATACAAACACTGTTTCGATATTTGCTAAGATCCTTTGTACACATTGTTATTAAACCAAGAAGCTTCTGGCCTGCTGAAGATGTGAAGGGATCTGTAAGGAAAGCTATATTGACTGAAGAGTTATTTTCAGAAGACATATTTGAAAATAAATCTATGCGCATTGACTTTAAAGAGGTCGTTGATAAAATAGAGAGCTTTTTAAAAAACCGAGATAGCATTCTTGCAGAGGAAGATATTAAAGATATTACAAATACAATTATAGATATTTCACACTTGTTTTTAAAAGAAAAACTTGAGATTAAAGAAAATGAGTTTGAAATGTTTTCAAAAGTGGTTGATAGATATTTGACGGGATGCCGAAATGTCACTAGTTGTAAAACAGAAGATATATTAAAAGATACACTTTCTAGGACAGATAAAACGGATATTAAAAACATTATCAATGAAGATATAAACAGAAGACGACTGGAGCCCAACGATGAAGAAATCTTACAAACTCTAACTATCAAATGGTGCGAAGATTTCGTTTTACCAGAAGAGTTATTGTATATTTTGATTTGCAAACAGTGTATGAATATTGCTAATCTTCCTACAACTTTCGAAAATACAGATTTCTGTAGCCCTGTGTGGCGTTTACTGGGACAGTGTTTGTTAACAACATTTGAATCAACTGTCACAGCTGACATACTAAAACAACGTGACATTTTTAAATGTACAGATGAAAAAGCTATGTTGTTGGCACTAAATCTCTTGCAAGAAAAATGTTTAGAATATAATGTACCGCTTTATATAGCGTTTGTAGATATTTCCCAAATACTAAAAAATGGCAAGACACCCATGTCTGTAAACGAAGTGCCTCAATGGGCTTTATATCTACCTTTATTATTTAGCAACACTAGTGGCAACGACATACAAACGCAAAGCGAACAACATCAACTAATGGAATTTCATTTATCATATATTTTAGCTAAATCTTTTAATAAATCTAAAGCAAATTTTACACTTAAATATAACTTTGATCGAGATCTATTAGATGGATCTAGATTGAAAGCTAAGTCCACAAAAAAATTTCGTTTAAGAGCTATTCAGTATGGATGCAATGCTACCATATTTGCTACGACGAAAAATGAAATTCAAAAATGCTTAGAAAACTTAGAGAATATATGTAACTCCTTTGGCCTTAGTTTTGTTCAAAATAAACCTTTAATTTTAGCACAGAATGTTGAAAAGATTCCAAGAAAATTAAAATTTTGTTTACAAACAGTCTTTACATCAAAAAATGTCACATTTCTTGGAGTAAATTTTACAAGCGACAAATACTCTCTAGAAACGGAAATATTTTCAAGAATACACAATGCATGTAAAATTTTACAGACAGATCACACAAACCAAGACCTGTATATTAACACTATTCGTCCTGATCTGATGAGGCATTTAGAGATATTATCTTTGACACCTGAACAGGAAAAAGCTATGGATAAATTTAATGAAAGATGTTTAATACGTTTTCAAGAACAATCTGAACCTGATGGTATTTCTAAGCGAATTAGTTCGGCACGCTTGGCTCTTCTTGGCACTTATTACAGAGACAGATCTGATTTCATTACAAAACGTATTTTGTACGGCGATCTTGTCGTTGAACGAAAACCTGTTCGCTATCTTAGAAATCTGAAAAGAGATATGAAAAGCTCATTGATTAATGTGAACCATTGGAAAGTATTAGCGAAAAATGATAAATTATGGAAAAATGAAATTAAAACGAAATATTCTTGAGTTAAAGCTTCTCAAATATTCTATATATGTATGTTTTAGACAATACCCTGCCCCACAAACAAAGGCCTATATGATAACACCATTCTGATGAGGCATTTAGAGGTTCTTTCTTTGACAGAGAAGCAGGAAATTGCTATGGATTAATTTAATGAAAGATATTTAAGACGTTTTCAAGTACAATCCGAACCTGGTAATATTTCCAAGCGAATTAGTTCGGCACGCTTGGCTCTTCATGACAATTATCAGAGTGACAAATGTCATAGCATTACGAAACATATCTATTACGGTGATCTGGTCGTGGAACGACCATTTGTTACTAGCTACTTAAAAAATCTGAAAAGAGATTTGAAAAGCTCACAGATTAATGACGACCAGTGTGATAAATTTGCAGATAAGGGAAAAACAGAAAAGAAAAAAAATAATCTCTGAGTTCAACCTTCTATAATCTTAAATACTTGTGTGTGTTTTAGACTATACCTGGATGTGATTTTAGTGAACTTTTTTCTTCCTGTGCGAGGGTACAACTAAGTAAACTCTTGTTCATTGTGACAATAAGCCAAAATTACGAAAGATGCTAGATGCACATTGTTAACACATTGTTAAAAGATATTTGAAATTGTTTATAGTAATATATAGGCTATATATACCTAAATTTATGGATTTCTATTTTTTTTCTATCATTCAATCTATCTAACCGCCTATCTATCAATCTATATATATTGTTACGAATATTGATCCTTTGTATGTGAGGTTAGAGTTTTAATAAGTTTTCTAGTGTAAACAGGTGATTGATCCTAGTTTTTTAGTAGATAAGACAGTAGGACGTTAGGATTAGTTTTGATCTCTCCTCCCCTTTTTATTTTACTAGTAAGTCACTATTTATATTTTCTAATATATTTTCTAATATACTAATAACTTCTTTATTAGATTTCCTACTATTTCTAGATATTTAAATCTTCTTGATTGTAGTTAAAACCTTAATTTGTTTTGAGGAACTTCAATTCACAGACTTTATAGCCTTGTAGTTTCACTTTTATTGCCAGGGTTATTGGCACTATTTTTCTTGTAGCCGTCAATAATTTAGATTAGGATTTCATAAATATACTCCTTATTTGATTGTCTTATTTCATTTTATGTCATTAAAGTTAATTAATTATTGTTTAGTTTATAAATAGGAGTTTCGTTCTTCTATTTAATATAGTTTTGTAATTGTTTTTAGATAAGTGTTCATTCATTCTTTGGTTAATAATTTCTAACGGCTTTCCTGTGATTAATACGCCACCCATTAAACCCCTAGACATAATTAATTAGAGCCACTATTTTATTATATCTTAATTAGATAATACAGTATAGTCGCAGGGAGGACCTTTTAAAATTTAAAATTAAACACTTTAACGTATCAACTGCACTTTAACTTTAACTTTTCTATCATTCAATCTGTCTAACCGCCTATCTATCAATCTATATATATCTTTAGTGTTTAGTTGACAGTTTCATTGTGAACTATAAGCGTTTGCCCTTGGATATTTTTATTTGTTACGAATCAAAATTGGTTACGATTAAGACCATTCCGACATTCGCAAGGCTAATTGAACTATTTCCTTTTATCCTTTTAATTTCAAACGTGACTTTGGGCAACACATTTTTATTTTACATATTCAGCTATATCCTGTATACCCAATCAAGAAAAATCAATTTTGAACAGTTCTTTTTTCCGTACACTTTTTAGACTACTAAAAACAACAACTATAACCTTTTATTCGGCAACACTAGTGGCTCCATTATATATATGTATTAATTATTTATAATAATGTTTAACATATATCTTAAAATTTTCAAATAAATTTTTTTTTACATGTCTTTTTCTAATTATTAATATCCATTGATAATACAAGTAATATTACTTTTTAAGGATACAATGTAGTTATATAATTTTATATATTTGTTTCATTTTAAAACTTTTAAAAATGATTTGTTATTCTCAAATGAATACATTGTTGTAAATAATATTTTATTTATATTTAAGGTAATAATGTACAACTTAAAGGTTTTATATTTATAATTAGCATGTAAATGTAATTTAAATATTAACAAGAAATTTGTAATTTGTAAACGTTTTTTCATTTTAAAATGCCTTATAAGTTATAAGCAGACTTATAACTAACCGGTTTCCCAGATCTAGACACTATTGAGCGAATCAGAAATATCTATATAATTTAGAACTATGTTTCTAATGACAATAGCCTTTTTATAATATCACACACACAAATGTAGAGTTTGACCAGCTATAATATCAACCCTATTGCAAGAGAAATCACAGGTACAAATGGTTTCTGAAAAAAAAAAGCTTTTTAATATTTTAAACGTTAAAACGAAGAAGTTGTTTTAACGTGTTTTTTTTTACATTTTATTTTCACTAATTTTAAACTATATAGCTTTTTTCTGCGATGATCATAGGCGTAGACAGAGGGAGCACAAGCAAATAAAAAAAATGTTTTCCCAAAGTTGAGAATTTTTATTCTAATGTTTGTTGACCAATTAAGGCTATCTCAAAGACATAGAGAATCCAGATTGCTAAATATTGTTCACATTAACATAATTACTAATTTCTTTTTCTATCATACAATTTATGTTTTTATTCTATGCCTAATGTAAATTAATGACTTTTAATGCTGTTCTAAAATGTGATAACTTTTCTTTCCTTAGAAATGTTTTTAAAAATGCAACTAATTCTTGTGAATTGTTAAGTGTTTATTTTATTAAAATATATTTAATTGTCAAAAGACTTGTAGATATCTACCAAGTGTCTTGGTAAAATAGCTGACATGCATTTGTCAGGCATATATACATAATGATTATGTTAATCTATAACATAAATAATATATAGTTCCGATATCTTGAATACATTCAATTCATCTGAGTCCAATTTTCATTCATACGGTTATAATTCTGATACAAATCTTATCTGCTCAAATTCTTGAAGTTAACTAACTTAATATTCATCCCTTGTCACATGATCAGTCTCTCTTTTAAAAAACGAGATTTCCGTGTCGTGAAGATCAAGACTTAAAGCTAACAACGCAATTTCCACAGAATTAATTGCGACATAGAAACAACGATTGACCATACCATTGACATACAATCATTCTAAACAATCAAAGTACAAAAGGTAACTCTTAGTTCTTAATATTTAACTTAATTATATGGGTTATTCCCTTAGACTAGCTTTCGTTTCTTAACATTGTTTAAATTTAGGTTATTTAATATTATTAATTATCTTGATAAATTGGAAACAGTTGTTATTGTTAGGTGTATTTCAGTTATTTAGGCGTGTGTAAGTATGTTGATATGATGCCAGAAAATACTAAAAAATAATAAACAATTGGGTGCGAACATTGAGGTCTACATTAGTCCAATGATTGGGATGACTTTGGTCAGCTTTTATGTTCTCTATTTTAACTTGCAACTTAACCACCTTTTTTGTCACCTTACAAACCTAACATTTGTTTTAAATTATGAGGACTTGCCAGTTCTCAAGATAAAAAAACTGAATATGTTTCATACGAAATGTTTTTTATTTTAGTTTTGATATATTTGGTAGGGTGGCCGGAGTCACCACGCCTCGGGGTGATTTTGGCCAGCTTTTATATTCTCAACTTTATATGCTTATTCGTTACTGAAATACAGTTGTAGAGACAATGATTGTAACAAAAGTTGTGTGCGAAAAAAATGTTTAGACATGCCTAGACTTGCAATCCATAACTATTATGAAAACAATGAAAATGTGCTCTAAGAGTAAGTCACTGGAAAATATAAGCGATAATGAAAAACAATGAAAACGTGATAAAAGATTGACCAATAAAAACGAGATTTATATTTTAAAACTACCTAACACTATTGTTTTCTAATTCTCAATAGCTTTACTCCAACTACAATGCTGTAAAAAACCTCAGCTATGACACTCCTGCGATCACGCTTGTATTGTATTAGTAAGTAATAAACCGTGCAGACAATATACTTTATTCCTAGTGTATAATTTAAACACGCTCCAGAGAAGAATATATTTTGTTCTAGGTTTATCCCTGATTTACATAGAGAGTAATATTTTGATACATGTGGTTTTTTTTAAGGTATCGGTAACCGCGATCGTGTAATTTAATTCAATGTAGTAGTAACACAATTCAACTCTAGTATACTTGATAAGACTTCTTGATTGAAGATAACAACTTTAATCGACAACGGCTTGTAACATAGTATAATTGCAACTTTTCTATAGCCAACACCACATCACTCCATGTACTATTACACTCACTTCAAGACCAACCTCACTTCCCAGTTGCCTAACATGTACTGCCTTCTCTACAGTCTCTCTTTCCCAAGTAAACATTACATGACGTCAATCACACACTTCCTGGTTACTCACTGAAAGTTGTCTGTTTCTGTACTTCATTCACTCACACATATCTTCGAGGCGTTCATAAAAGTACTAAACACTCCAGGAACAGTAAAATATATAGATAAGTTTATTCACACACATATATTTTTATGTCCTCACAATTCATATGAATATCCATGCACAATGATATCTGTATATATATTCACTCAATAGCATTGCAATTTATAAAATAGAATTTACATAATAGATTCACAGAGATCTCTCATATTATGTCCATTACAAAATCTCCACATAAAAATACAGCTCCTCTCTCTACAAAAGCTGAATGCCCACCACTCTACCAATGTCAAGTCTCGTAACCTTTCCTCCGATCTTTTCTAACCTAACACGTGAATTAACAACACAACTGTGCAATTATTATAGTCTCCGTCTGCTTTTGCTATCCAAGGTCAAGGTCTACTCTTCTTTTCATTGGTTATCTCTCTTTGACCATAGACTATTTATTATGTTCTATTTCAATCACTGACACACCCCCCTTGCCCATAAATAAAATGACATTCATTGCATTTTTATATCCAAAACATAATTAATACATCCATATAAGTCATAAATCAATACATAGATTATGTTATATATAAATAAATCATACATGTAATAATATTTGTTAGTATAGTTTGTTAGTTATTGTTAGTAGACAATGGTAGTAAGTGTAATTATGTACAATGAGTTTGTGACTGTTTACATGGCTAATCTTGACAATATGTCAGGTATGTGATTGTCTGTCCCTTTAATACTTTGTATGTTAAACTGGTAATCACTAAGTTTCATTGCAAATTTATTGATCCTATTATTGTTAACGTTGCTCACATTGAAATTAATCAACGGTTTGTGATCTGTAAATATTGTAAATTTACGACCTTACAAATATCTTCTTAGTTTAGTTACTGCCCATAAAATGGCCAAACCTTCCAACTCAATTACAGAGTACTTTTCCTCTGCTTTTGTCAGTGATCTACTTATATACAATGCTGGTTTGTAAATACCCATAATTTTCTTTTCTTTTTTATTTGTCATATTACTATTTTCCTCCAGACAATGTTTCATTAAACATGCACCAAGACCTTGCCTAGAGGCATCAGTAGCTAAAATGATTATATCTTTAGCTGAAATGGAAGTTAAAATTGGTTATTTAGAAAATAGTATTTTTAAATTTTGCATTGCTTTTTCACATTCTGAAGTCCAATTAATTTTTGTATTAGATTGACCTTTCCTTGTTAAATTTACAAGTGGTTTTACTATTTGACTGTAATTTTCAATGAAATCTCTATAGTAACCAAATAGTCCTAACAAAGCTCTGACTTGTTTGTTTTTTTCAGGCTTCTTTATGTTCAACATTTTTTCTTGCATCCTATCAATCGGTTGTATTGCCTGATCTTTAAATTTATGTCCTATAAATTCAATTTCATTCTGAGCTAATTTCATCTTTTGTGGTGAAATAGTTAGATTATGTTCAGCTAGTATTGCTAACTGTGATGATTTAAAATATATATAGTTGTTTTAGTGGGACGTAATTTGTATAATCTCTAACCCGGTGTTAATGTATGGAATAAACGAGTGACGTTTTACGATAAAAACAATGACGTAGGAGTTAGATTGAACGTAGCGTAGATTTGGAGATAAAGACAGACGACCTCAGAATTTGGTAGTGGAAAGACGTGTTTTAGACTAGGCTATAGAAACTGTTGTGTATTTGAATTCATCTTGTACATAAATTGCATTAAATATTGAGTTCTCATTGTTACTACAAGCCGGCAGTTTGTTCATTGATTATTATTATTATAATGTGATCTCCCTGAGAGTTGTATACATAGTAATTACAAAATAACGGTCACATTATTTGGCGCCCCAACGTGAATTCGGAAGCTCAAGGTGAATTCGGAAGCCCAATGTGGAATATTGAAAATCAACGGAGAATGTTGAAGGATAATCAAGGTGAATATTATTGAAAATCAATTTGAAAGAAAGCCTACAATATATTGTGAAGCACAGCTTGAAGAATACCGCAAATGAACGTTTCGTACGACTAAAAGAAGACTGAAACTCAATGTGAAGAAATTTCGTCGAGCGAGAAAATTTGTCGGTTGAACAGTATAGCCCAGCACGTTCTTGGAACTCAGCGCTACCAGTACATAACGGTGTACATGAAGATAGAAACGGAAGTTTATGTATGTTACCAAGCAAGTCGGTTAAAAAGGCCACTAGAAAACCTGAAGTTGAAAGGCGTCTCGGATATGGTAACAGTTATTGAAACAATAGTGAAGCTGTGTTTAATAGGACAAGCTAAGTTTGTCAAGTGAAGAGAATAAAAAAGAATCTCCGTAGAACTAGTATATGGTTCGAGAAAAGAAGAATACTTCAGAATAGTCAAAGAACTAGAAGTCAGTTCAGTAGAGTAGCAGAAGTCAAGCAGAATTGAAAGTCTAAAAGAAACTTCAACAAAGTGAAAGGATTGTAATCCTTAGGAATTAATTAACATACTTCGTGCTGAAAGAACCTGTGTGGTGGAGGATCGTTTCGAATTTGGAACCTCGGATTCGGAGACGGAAGGAAAAGGAACGCGTTTATTAAGATAAGTAAACTGGTGTATACGTTATGTTGTAGTATAGTATATGCCTAGATTTTTCTTGTGAAATCACTGGCATGTATTAGTTTCTTTTAGGAATTTTGTGTATACACTTATTGAAAAGCCCCTGTAAGTCAGGTTAGTTGAAAAAGACTTTTCATAAGTGTATATTACATAATAATATAATATATGTTAGATTGTATAGTCTTGTATGCACAGTGTTATCATATTGTTTATATATTTGTCATAGTAAATTTTTTGTGAATCTCGAGTCTCATCTACTATCTCTGGTGTTCTTATTTTTATATGTATTGATTATTATATTGCTATTTATTTTATGAATATTGTAATATTGATTACATTTTAAATTATATTAGTTTGTTGTAGGTATATATATATTAATTGAAAATGGAGTGTCCCTCAATGGAGACATATGCGATGTATATAAATTATGGTAAGGAGTTGGGATATACTGGTAAAGAGTTGGATGAGTGGGTGGAGAGAAAATGGAGAGAGTATTTAGAGGCTAAAGAAAAAGCAAGAGCTGATGAGATAGAGCTAGAGAGATTTAAACAAATTGATAAAGAAAAAGAGAGGGAGGAAAAGGAGAAAGATAAATTTTTTCAGCTAAAAAAGTTAGAATTAGAAGCTAAGAATAATACTGCAAATATAAACATTGGAGTCACTAGACCTGTTGTTGACCAGGAAATGGCTATTAGAAATAACATGTGCAGATTTACTTTCCAATTGTTTAATGAAAAGGATGGTTCTATTGATACATTTCTAAAAGAAATTGAAATGGAAATGGAGAGACAAAATTTTTCTTCATGTTATTGGTCTGGACTACTAGGAAAATCCTTTACAGGAGATATTCCATCAAAAATTTGTATGGAACAATCAGATTATGCATCTGTTAAGGAACAATTGTTAAGACATTTTGGAAGTACAGAGGAGGCGTATAGAAAGAAATTTTTTGAAACGACTTTATCAAAGGATGAAGATCCAAAACGTTATTTTGACTCATTGACAAGTGCTATGGACAAATGGCTAAAATGTGCTAAAATAGATAAATCATTTGAGGAACTGAAGAATTTTATTATTAGAGATAAGGCAATATATTCACTTGATAAGACTCTCAAAGCATTTATTCAGGAGAGATCTCCCAAGACTATAGAGGAAATAGTTGACCTGATTAGGAACTATAAATTAGCTCATCCCATGGCACCTACTTCTAAAGGAGAGGATTACCAGGATATAATATGCTTTGCTAAAGGCAATGATAATTTTCAAAGAGGAAGACAATTATCAAGGAGCAAGTTGAAGTGTGATAATTGCGGAAGAAATAAGCATGTTACTAAGGATTGTAAATATAAGAGAGATAACACATTGACATGTTTTATATGTAAAAAGAAAGGACATATAGCAAGAAATTGCTTCAGAAGGTCAAGTTCTGCTGGAAACAATAATAATAATAATAGATCTCAGGGATATACAAACCAAAGAGATCACAACTCCAGATTTAATCAGAACAGGAATCATTGTGGAGCTGTGTTATAAAAAAAAGCAAAGGAATAACGTTTTTTCCAGGATATGTGGGATTAATACCAGTTCATGCAGTTCGTGACACAGGAGCCTCTGTCATTGCAATAAACAGCAAATATGTTCAGTCAAATCAATACACTGATGAGGTAGCAGATTGTACATCATTTGATGGAAGAGTGATTAAATTGAGGTTGGCCTACATTGATATTAGGACACCATATATTACAGGTAGAGTACTGGCTCATGTTATAAATGATGCACCAATTGATTTAATTTTCGGAAATGTTGAATCAGTTAAAGAATGTACTAGAGAGGAAATAGAAACATGAGAATTTAATAATAATCAAGCACAATGTAATGTGATTAATGAATGTAAAGCAAGCAATACTGAAGAAAGTCAGACAATGGTGAATAATGAAAAAGACACATCAGTTGATAGTGAATCATTACTGAATGAAAACTTTAATTTGGAAATATTCAAAAAGGAACAAAGAAAGGATACTACATTGGATAGATTATTCAAATCTACAGAGAAAGGAACTACTAATAAGAAAATTGTATGCAAAGTGAAAAATGACACAATTATTAGTCAGAGAGATACTCATAAATGACAGACAAGTGGAGCAAATAGTTGTACCATATAAATATAGAACAGAAATAATGACTAATGCTCATTCTATACCTTTGGCTGGTCATATGGGAGTTGGCAAAACCAAAAACAAAATAATACAACATTACTTTTGGCCTAAAATGTCAAAAGATGTGAAAAGATTTGTTAAACAATGCAAAGTGTGTCAGATGAAAGGATCTGGAAGTAACTTTACCAAGGCACCGATACAAAAAGGAGTGACTGCAACTAGACCATTTCAGAAGGTAGCCATAGATATCATTGGTTTGATGCCTATTATGTCTAACAGAGGACATAGATATATTCTTACATTGATTGATATATGTTCTAGGTATGCAGAGGCAGTACCATTAAAGAAAATTGAATCTACAGATATAGTGCAAGCATTATATTTAATATTTACTATAATTGGATTTCCTGAAGAGATAATATCAGATAGAGGAACTCAATTTACATCAAAATTGACTAAAGAATTCATGGAAATATTTCGAATAAAGCAGAAATTTACAACACCTTATCATCCTCAATGTAATGGAATGTGTGAGAGATTTAACAAAACTCTGAAGGAAATGTTGTCAAAAGTTAGTAATGAGGATCCAAAGAATTGGGATTTGACAATACCATCAATTTTATTTGCATATAGAGAAACTACTCATGATTGTACAGGTTTTTCACCCTTTGAACTAATATATAGAGGTAATTCAAGAGGTCAGCTTGAGAGAATTGATGCAAAAATAAAATGTCATAGACATAAGAATGAGACAGAAAAATAATTTTGGAAGGATTCTTTTTCTAATGATAAAGCTGTGGTAGATTGGAAATCGGACATAATTAATCTTGAGAAAAAAGAAGAGGAAAGAGAAAAAAAGGTTCAATTAAATAAAATGAATCTAGGGATGAAAATCATGGAGTTAAATAATGAAGATAGCTTATGTGATAATGTTGTTGATGTAATTAAGAAGGATGATATAGAAAATGAAAAATCAAAAAGCTTAAGTGGAGAACTTAAAGTCATATTGGAAGAACCTAAGAATTTAAATGAGGATTCTATTTGTAGGAGTATATTGGATGAATCAAGGATTGTTATTGAAGAGCTAAAGGAGATAGTTGAAGCAGAACAGGTCATATTTGAAACATTAGACTTAAAGGTCATAAGAGAAGTTAGGATACAAATAGAAGAGGCACATATTAGAAAAGAGTCAGAGATCATTAGTAAAGAGGCAGTGATTACAATGAAAGAGTCATTGGAAGTGATAGATAAGAATATAGTTCATGCAATGATTGAGAAAGAGAAACACTTAGAAATGAGTGATGGGCATAATGAATTTAATGATAAGTGTCTATTGGATAAGGTTGATACAAGGGTATTAAAAGATAATTCAGTACATGACAGTGTACTAAAGGATTGTCAGAAGGACAATATGGGAATTGATGATTGTCAGATGGGAGAAATGGCAATTATAGATAATCAGGATAAAAAGAAAGAAGATACTGATATGTTTAGTGGAGACTGTGAAGAGGAGAAGATAAAGGGGTCTGATATGTTGATTGAAGATTGTCATGAGGAGAAAGATGATTTTAAGTTGTTGTGTAGAGAGTGTTTTGAGAAAAATGAAGTGAAGTTTGTGGTGATGGAAACAAATGAAAAAGAGAAAGTGATGGAAATAGCTAAAGGTGAAGAAAACATAGGCTGTGAATTAGTTTTATTACAAAGAGAAAAAGATGTAAGTGGTGTGATGGAAAGTAATTGTGGGAGTTTGATTAAGAGTATGTCAGAGAAGGGTAGTAGAAGAATGAGGGTGAGTCAGGAACTGGTTAGGTTTACATCTTGTAGTATCAGTAAAAATAATAAAGGATTTGGTGAGGAGTATTTGTTTAAATCTGATAGACCAAAGGTTTTTGTAAGAAAAAATGGTAATTTGTGAATTATTATTTCAGAGGATTGACTTAGTTTTGACTATGCATTAGACTGGTTTATGGTGAATGGATTTGTGGTATAATTATAACTTGGGAAAATATATATATTCTGGTTTTGTGGTGGTGAGGAACAGGAATTGAGAATAAATTTTTTTTTTGGGGTTGATACATTACTATAAATTTGGTATATTGTGTGAATAGTAAATGCGAAACACTGATGGTTTTTAAAGTGGATAATATATTGGCTGATTTGTTGTCTAGATGTGGTGTTTAAGGTGTGCTGTTTGATACGTAATCACCAGTTGGAAAGCGGTTAAAAATTATTTTTCATGTAAATATAAAGTATAGAAACGGTGTTAATGAAATATTGATTTTTTCCAAAGGTTCTGGACGAGAAATGGTTCTACAACTGAAGCACGGTGATTCAAGCACAACGTACCATTTGTAAGTGAGAGATGTTCTATCACGTCCTCACATTATCGTGAACGGTTTTTATGGACACCATATCAAACGCAAACATGAAGACATCATATGAAGAGTACATTTACGGTGCTAACATAGAATCGAGGTCATGTCATCGCTATATCAAGGTATATTGACATTATCAACATAGAATCGAGGTCATGTCATCGCTATATCAAGGTATATTGACATTATCAACATGGAATCGAGGTCATGTCATCGCTATATCAAGGTATATTGACATTATCAACATAGAATCGAGGTCATGTCGTCGCATTATTGAGGTACATTTACATTGTCAACGCGGAATGAAGGTCATGTCATCAACATATGGAGGAATCATCAAATGAACACCCTGAGAATAACATGGTACATTATTTAGGGTTTATGACCAATGTCAACACTATATTGCCTATAGACAGACAGCTTGTGGAAGTATTCAATGGTAAATTCTAGAGATGTGTCTGTGAACAATGCATTGTAATTATTGTTGTGACATTATTGGAACTATTTTATTAAGGTGTTGAAACTCTACAGGATGGATAATCTACAAAGGACTTATGAAATAATCAATGAATGTGTTGTTGGACGTTCAGAAGAGGAAGGTTGCAATGATATTACATGGACCAGTATGAACTGTTGTGTTTTCGGATTTGATGATATTTATACTATTGGTTTGTGTATTTCATCAATACAGGACAGGATATACTGTGGAACCCTATGGACCTATATATATATATAAAGATTAGTGAAAGTTATTGGTTAACATATATTAATGAAATAGTTGGTTTTGTTAAATGTTATTTGTGTTGCATAACATGTTTTAATATAAATTGGGATAATTGTGATTTTTCATATAGTTATAGTTATTGAAGACAAGAGATTGAAGAGATATATATTTTATCAAAGTATTTGACGGAGATAAGGATTTTTTTTTATATAGAAATTTGTATGACAAATTTAAAGGGTCGATGGGGGAATGTGATGATTTAAAATATATATAGTTGTTTTAGTGGGACATAATTTGTATAATCTCTAACCCGGTGTTAATGTATGGAATAAACGAGTGACGTTTTACGATAAAAACAATGACGTAGGAGTTAGATTGAACGTAGCGTAGATTTGGAGATAAAGACAGACGACCTCAGAATTTGGTAGTGGAAAGTTGTGTTTTAGACTAGGCTATAGAAACTGTTGTGTATTTGAATTCATCTTGTACATAAATTGCATTAAATATTGAGTTCTCATTGTTACTTCAAGCCAGCAGTTTGTTCATTGATTATTATTATTATAATGTGCTCTCCCTGAGAGTTGTATACATAGTAATTACAAAATAACGGTCACACTAACAATTCTTCTAAAACTTTCAAATGTTGTTCCCAAGTCTCAGTGAATTTGCAAATATCATCTACGTAATGAACAATATTGGGATGTCTAGGTATTATTTTGCGCATCATTTTAGTAAATGTTGCAGTACTATTAATCAATCCGAAAGGCATTACATTCCATTCATATAATCCTTGATCTTTTGTAAATGCCGTGTATTGTTTAGATTGTTCCTGCATAGGAATTTGCCAAAAGCCTCTAGTTAAATCTAAGGTAGAGAATATTTTTCCTTTCCCTATCTCATTAACAATGTCTTCTATATTAGCTAAGCCTTCCTGATCTATTTTTGTAACTGCATTCAGTTTTCGATAATCACAGCATAATCTAATGCTATTATCTTTCTTCTTTACTATCACCATAGGTGACGAAATTTGTGATATCGATTTGCGTATCAGCCCTTCTTTTAACAATGTATCTAACTCTTTCTCAACATTTGCTTTCTGCATTTGGGGTACCTGATATACTTTGGCTCTAAAATGTGTTTCATCATTTAATTCTATACAGTGTTCTATTGTCTCTGTATGACCAGGTTTGTCTGAAATTACTTTTTCAAATTTCTTTAATATTTCCTTCACTTCTTTGATTTGTAATTATTTTAAATGAGCTAAAGAAATGTCTTTATAGCTTTTAGTATTGCTATTTTGTAGTACATTACAATTTTGCACTTGTGAAACATTTGTGTCATCATTCAGTTTTATCACTACATAATCTTCACTACTATTTTCAGACGTCACATTATGTTCAATTTTGTTAATGTTTTCAGCTGTCACTGAATATTTTCTAAGATCATTGATATGAAATTTTCTTATAGAGTCTTTTACAGAGATTTCATATGAAACTGTATTAATTCTTTTTTTAACAGTATATGGACCATGACATTCCTTATTACTATTTGTTGGTGTTGGTGAAAAAACCAATACTAGATCATTAGGTTTCAAGGTCCTTAAATACCTATGATTGTTTTTTATTTCTCTTTGTTTTTGTCCTGACATTTTTAAATTTTCATTGGCTATTTTATTTACATAACCAAGTTGAGATTTTAAATCTTCAATATACTCTTCTGAATTATACTCAATGTCATCATTATCAAGTATTGTATTTTTGAAATTGTCCAAAGGACTATTGGCTTGTCTTCCAAACATTAGCTCAAATGGTGAATAATTAGTTGTCTGGTGTATAGCATTACGATATGCGAACAAAAGCATAGGTAAATAAACTTCCCATTCCTTAGGCTTATCTATACAGCATTTTTGGATCATTAGTTTAATTGTCTGGTTAAATCTCTCCACACATCCATTCGACTGTGGATGATATCGAGTGGAAAATATCTGGGTTATTTCTAGCAATTCATGGAATGCTTTAGTTAAATTGGAAACAAACTGTGTCCCATTGTCACTTAATATGTCCATAGGAAAACCATACTTTGTAAATACGGACAACAAAGCCGTACAAATGCGTTCAGATGTTATGTCTTTCAGTGGAATAACCTCTACCCATTTTGTGGCTAAGTCAATGATAACTAAAGCAAATCTGTTTTTATTAGTTTTAGTCATTGTCATGGGACCTATTATGTCTATTGCAACCTTATGAAATGGTATTCCTATCACATTAAATTCTTGAATGGGAGCTATGTGAGTAGATGTGTTCTTATTTTTTCTTAAACAACTATTACAACATTCTTTTATGTGATGTTGAATGTCTCTTTTCATTCCCTTCCACCAAAAATTTCTTTTTACTGTATGGTACGTCTTATCTGTACCTAAATGTCCACTTAGTGGTTTACTATGTCCAGCTACAATTATTGTATTCACTAATGTCTTGGGAACTATTATCTGCTCTTCTCTGTTATGCATTTGTGCATCTATATTGAATCGAATAACTATTCCATTCTTTATTTCTATACCTTTATTCTGTTTGAATTCACCTTCTTTAGTATTTGTTTTATTTTCTAACAATTTATTTATATAGTCATATTTTTTCTGTTCAGCTTGTAACAATTGATGAGTTATTTTACCCATTTCAAGCACTGTTTTTTCATTATGCTTTACAGTGTTTATTTCAGCAAATGTTTGTTTCTCTACCTGATTCTTTTCATGATTACTTATTTCTGGTTTATATGTCTCTTTCTTGCTAATAGCTACAGTTAAATGTTTGTTTAAGACATCTTTTTGGTTTTCATAGTTATCCAAATGATCATTTGCTATCTTTAAAGCTTTATCATGATTTCTGACATGCTGAGTCAAAATTATAGATTTCAATTCACCAGGAACATTCAATTCATTACACACATTTTCAAACTCATCTATGTATTGACCAATTTGTTGAGTACCATTCCAATTATGGAAGTTATTTTCTTTACTTTTTAGTTTCACAGGTTCCAACATGTTTATCCATTCATGTGATTGAACATTATTTGACTTCAAAATGCATAGATTTTGAGATAGTGTACTGATGGGATCATTATTGAATTCATTCAAAGCCATAGGATTCTGAATTTCTTTTATATCTAGTCTATTCCTAATCCATTCTTCAAAAATTTGTACTGAATTGTCTGGTTTAACATTGGTTGCATTACCTATGATAAGTGGAGCGGTGCATTTGGGCATTACGACAGCTTTTACTTTCCCTGCGATCCAAGGGGTGTCAATTAAAATATTTGCACATTTGCATGTAATGGAACTCCCATCACCTAGTGTAATTACTTCTATGTCATCAATATATTGATCAGACTCAACTAGATTAGCTTGTACTATTAAGCACGAGCACCCAGTGTCTCTCAATGTCATGGTCTGAATATGATTAACATAAGAAGGGAACAAGTATAACTGTCCACCTGCTTCATGTATGTTAGTAAAGTATTATCCAGTATTAGATTTTGGTGCTACAGTTGAAAAATTGTTACTTTGAGAAAAGTTACTGTCAAACAATTGTTTAGGTTCAGTTTGTTGGCCCTGAAACGGTGATGAACAATCATAAGATATGTGCCCATAACCCTGACAATTATAACATCTTATTGATGTAGGATTATCATTGACCCTATTGCTATTGCCTCTAGACTGATTGTAAGAACCCCTACTATTATTGCCACTATAATAGCCTCTGTTGTTGTTACCTCTAGTTTGTTTAAAGTAACCTCTATTATTATTATAGTAACCTCTATTATTGTTGTTACCTCTATTGAAAAATCTACCATTATTTTGGTTATTAGAATTAGTGTTTCTTGTGGGTGACAAACTATGTCTTCTGAAAGGATAGTTAGTGTTCCTAGCATTACTCCTATTTTGGTTTCTTGGTCTGTTGTCCTGATTTTGATATGCATTGAAAACATTCAAGTTGTTTTCAAAAGCATTCAAATTATTTGTATCTTCATTTTTACTAAGTGCCACACCAGGATGACTGTCCTTGTAATTATTTAAGGCTGTTTTCAATTCCTCTACATTTCTAATGTTTCTTTCTTTAAGATATGTAAATAGTTCTGGAGTGGCCATTGTGAGAATTTTATCAATAATTATCATGTCTAATATATGTCTGGGATTATTTATGTCCACTTTACTTAATGTTTACCATTTTTCTAGGTATTGGCTTATGTCATTAATGAACCTATCAGTGTTGTCACTAGCTTCCAGTCTAACCTTATGAAATTGTTTTCTATAATGATCAGGTGTAAAATTATAAAAATTGAACATTGCTGCAATTCCTTCACCTACTGCTTTTAGCCCCTTTTCTTTAACTGCTCCTAATAATTTAGCAGCCCATTTATCTTTTGGTAAGTTATTAGCTATACAATTTTCCTCAAAAATAGATAAGAAACTATCTAAATTATTTTCATTTCCATCAAAGGGCTGTACGTTAAATTTGTCATTAACTTTATGAGTGTAAGATTCTGTGACCTTAATTTTTCCTAACTCTAATTCAGTTTCATACCTTTTATGTTCTAATTCTGTGTGGTGAGTTATTTTCAATTTTTCAATTTCTGTTTGTTGAGCTAGTTTTAGTTTTTCAAATTCTCTATCTTCAGCTATTTTTAGTTTCTCAATTTCCTGAGCTCTTGAGTTAATTTCTGTTTGTTGAGCTAGTTTTAGTTTTTCAAATTCTCTATCTTCAGCTCTTTTATCTCTTTCCTTATTTTCTATCTCTTTTTGTTCTTGTTTTTGTGCTAAAGTCCAAGCCTGAACTTTTTCTTCGATAAATTTCATCATGTCTTTTTTCTCTATTTCATATTCCATAGCTAATTCTTTAGCCCTGGCATACATTTGTGCATTAGTTTCAAACGAAGCCATTTTTTTTTATTTTTTTTTTTAATTTTTATTTGCTTATTTGTCCAGTGTTATTATGTATTTGTTATCACACAATTTTTAAAGTATGTTTTATTTATTACACAAATTACATTTATTTGTACTGTGACCAACTTGATCATATACTGATATGATTAATAACACAGATTCTATATATTAGTTATACTAAAATGTGACCCAATGATAATCAAAGCTTGATGACTTACATGATTATTTGTTCACATTTATATTTTTATAGAGTTCGTCAAAGCTTGATGACTTTTATGTCTAGTCTCTTTCTTGACCTAATCGCACTAAGTTCCTACGGTAGGACAATAAATGTGCAATGATAAAATAATTTATTTACTCACCATGAATTACTTGAGTCAAATGAAAGTTCAACTTCTGGACCACCCCAAAATTTACTATGTGTTACAAAGCTTATTTTATGACTATTTATACAATGTACTGAATCTGTATGTGCGCAATATTATGTTACCTCACAAGTATGTTATTGCATCTTTTAAAAGAATTCAAAACTTAATTATATTATTTACAGTACTCCAAAGTTATTTGCATAATAAATTATTTGCTACTTTACAAATAATGCATATGAACACAAAAAACAAAATAATTGCTGCTTTAAATAGACAATACCAAGAGGAATTCAACAATAGAATTACAATGTATAAACATTGACCAAACAATATGATGTTTTAATAACAATACAACAATTATTTACGATCACAAACAAGACTTACACAGCTAACGACTATATTTGTAAATAAGACAAATATCCCTATAGAATCATCTACATTAAAACCTCGAAAAGAAACAGAATTAGAGTAAAGAAAGAAGTAAAAGTATTGAGGTCTTAACATAGACTACCTCCAACCTCCCACACATATATATTGTATACATATAACATGAAATTATTATATTTAACAAAGTAATTACTGATAAAGAAAGGCAGTAATTACACATAAGAAAGAGGATATAGTAACGATCAGTGTCAGTTTCTTCAATGACTTGATGTAACGATAGTAACGATCAGTGTCAGTTTCTTCAATGCCTTGATGTAATGTTAACACAATATTCCGACTATGACGAGTCTGAAAGTTTTACATATCCATGTATGACTAGCATACGGTAGGCACACTATGACAATTGTGTGATCTGTCTTCACTTCACGTGAAATCTGTCCATCTGCGATGGGAACTGAATATTTAAAATAGGTACTGTGTATATCACAAGATCTTTACATCTGACTTCCGGTTAATCTGTTTACTGACATTCAATGTCACGTCGGGATGTATATGTACAATAAAATAATTAATCAAAGTTGATAAGGTTGATAAAGTTCAACACTAATTATTCAAAGTTCACTGATGCTGTATAATATTTGAAGAACGAAGGTGATTGACAACAGTGTGCCGCCATTTTGAATCAACAATAATTATTCAAAGTTCAAGGTTGAAGAACCAAGGTGCGCCGCCATTTTGAATCCATTAGGAAATTAAATCAAGTTAAAAATGTCTAAAATGTCTAAAATGTTTTCCGTTGACAAAACTTTATATTTGAGATGTTGAGTTCATAGTATTATTGGTCTTTGCTTTAGTAGTACTTTGTTATGTAGTACTAGTGTTTACACGCAATTCAAGTATATACTTGATATTAAAATATTGAGGGTCGGCAAATTCTTCATGCCCTGGGCCTCCACTGCATAGTACGTATTGTACGACGAACAAAAAATTTTGATTTTGATTACTTGCCAACGTTTTTTCTTTATGGTAGTTTCCGCTTGCCACCAGTTGTAAGTTGTATGTTTCTGTACTTCATTCACTCACACATATCTTCGAGGCGTTCATAAAAGTACTTAACACTCCAGGAACAGTATAATATATAGATAAGTTTATTCACACACATATATTTTTATGTCCTCACAATTCATATGAATATCCATGCACAATGATATCTGTATATATATTCACTCAATAGCATTGCAATTTATAAAATAGAATTTACAGAATAGATTCACAGAGATCTCTCATATTATGTCCATTACAAAATCTCCACATAAAAATACAGCTCCTCTCTCTACAAAAGCTGAATGCCCACCACTCTACCAATGTCAAGTCTCGTAACCTTTCCTCCGATCTTTTCTAACCTAACACGTGAATTAACAACACAACTGCGCAATTATTATAGTCTCCGTCTGCTTTTGCTATCCAAGGTCAAGGTCTACTCTTCTTTTCATTGGTTATCTCTCTTTGACCATAGACTATTTATTATGTTCTATTTCAATCACTGACACTCACTAATCGAACCTATTGCACAAACTATTCCTTATAACTTCACACCAACCCATGCATCACTTACAGTATCGCTTTTTTGTTCTAGTTCAGGCAACCCATTTAATCTCCACTGATGAATACAGAAAATGTATAAAAATTAGTTGGGAAGATTTTCATTTTTCATTTAATTTGTCTTTAATTAGTTTTCTGTATAGTAGCATCTCAAGCACTAAACGTGAACTCTTATATAATACAACATTTCAATTAGTCTTCAATACTGTTTATTTCCATACTAAATACATCTGGTTTGTCTTACTCATTAACACTGGAAACTATAAGTGATATTGAAAAATACTATAATACGATGGACCGCTTGCTCTATTCTTAGAGCTTATATGTTGTGATTTCCGTGCGAAGCCGATAACGCTGTCCTAAATGACTCCTAAACGTGCCTAAAGACTTCCGCTGTTGACAGCTTTCGATTTTAATCTTAATTTTCCATTGAGAAAATGATAGCGGGTTGCTAAACCGAAAGTCTTTAGGTCCGGTTGGGATCTTAATTTCCGAAACAGAGCGTTCAAGTTTTCAAATAGCAGTGTGGATGTATCATATTGAATTTTTCACGCCTTTTATTTTTATATACCACATTTACTAATAATACATCATATATTCATTATAAATTATATCAGTGCCGTTGCAAGGGATTTGGGGGCCCGGGGGGATTGGCCTCTTTAGGGGCCCCTGCATTTTGACATTCGACATTATGACATAAGAAAAAAACAATTTGGACATTCTTTGGGGGGCCCCCCTCAAGTAGGGGCCCGGGGGATTTCTAAATTTGGACCCCCCCCCCCCTTCCCGTCCCCTAGCTACGCCACTGAATTATATATATATTTATTTATTTATATATATATATACATATATAAATTTGTATGTGAGCGTACATTTCGATGCCTATTTGGCAATTAAAAGACGTGTAGCCTTATTATCTGATATATAACTTTCCTAAAAGGATATTTTTAAAAATATGTAATAATAATGTAGGCTTATTGTTAACCAGTGCAACGCAGGGAAATTTAGCTAGTATTATTTATAGATATTATATTATGAATTTCTATATTTTGGTTACACTAAACATTTTTTTTAGTCCTGCAATCAGCCAGGTCCATGTGTATGATGAGAAGACTGGTAAGGCCAGCTTGACAGATTAGACATTTGATGCCCCTGACCATGCTGTGCAGCCCAAGGCAAAGAACTCCACAGGGACCGAAGGGGTTGTTATCGACGACCATGACACCCAGTAGTCGCTAGGCCACACTATCCCTTCTCCATCAATCACTCAACATAGTTCTAACAACAAGTGATTAATGGTTTATTAGCTGTATAATTCTACATCTTTAAAATTTATTTGCAACATTCCCTTCATCAACAATATGTTTGCTTTTGATACTCAAGTGTCCATTTATAAGCGGTACAATTCACTTTTGTAAACAATTTACCACAAACTTATAAATTCAATAAAAACGTTTCATAATGCATGTACAATATAAAATAATATGTCTTAGTTTCATGGCAATTACTTTGTCTAAATGAGGCGCGGTGGCAGAGCGACAAGGCGTTCGGCTGACGTACCGAAGTTTATGGGTTCGAATCCTGGTGAAGGCTAGAATTTGTTTCCGGGTTTGGAGGTTACCCTGAGTCTACCCAGCTCCGATAGAAACCTGATTTTAGTTGGGGTAAAGTAAAAACGGCTGAGCATTATACTGGCCACACATTCTCTAGTATGCCGTGGCCACTGAAACTGTTGAACATTGCTTCATAGGCCCAAATGGATCAATTTGGTCTGACGGGATTCTTTATTTTAATTTGTCTTAGCTGTTGTAGTAGTGAAATGCATTATTTATAACTGATATACCTAGATCTGACTACTGAATATTTTTTTGGCCTCAATATGTTAATTAGTTTCATTCATTGTCGTTCTTTCCTATATTGTACATTATTGCGAAAAAATATCAATTAGAAGCCACATATTTGTTTCTATACAGTGCTGTTTTTATCTTTGACACATAATGCAGACATTCTATTTTTGCATAAAGTGACAAATTGACATTTATATTGATTGGCAATTTTTCTACCGCTTATAGCACATTTTATCATTGAAGTGTAAGAAATGCTTGCTGAAGGAAAGCTTACTTTTGCATAAGTTGGCATTACAAAAATATATCACTTTTAGATTCGGATTTTAATTGTACATCAATATTTTATGTATGCGCAACGACAGTGTGACATTATCAAACGAAAATACTAAAACAAGGAATCATCAACTGTTTCCAGCTTTAAACATTAAAAATAGAACTTGTATAAATGAGTTTATTGGCGCATTGGCGACAAAATTGGTATGTTTCTTCCTCAAATGTGCCATTTCGTTAACCGAGCCAAATACGTGTCATAATGTCGTAACACTACACATTTTTCGTAAAAGGTAGGGGCAATCTTGCATATAACCTACATTTGCCATCGAGAATTCTACAAACTATAGTTGTTTCCCTTGTGTAGATTGTTAGAGGCGTGCGTTGTCTGCCCTATGTTTCCCGAGTACATATTCTTTCTGAAAGCATTTTACACTGAAATGGAGGGCAGGTATACATCTCTCTCTTTTGTTTTCCTGAAATGAAATGATAAATGTTTATGATATTCTTATAATTTATATAATTTATACACACAGATTACATTAGTAGGAGCTACTTTAAACTGTTCGTAAAATTGTTTTAACCTTTGTTTTACAATTTTTGTAGCCTAATATCTTGATTTCTGGTATCATCGATTAAATTATTTAATTACCATATTTTCAGTCTTGTTTATTATATTTTACTTATTTAAAATGAGATATTCAATATATATATATATATATATATATATATATATATATATATATATATATATATATATATATATATATATATATATATATATATATATATATATACAGAGAGAGAGAGAGAGAGAGAGAGAGAGAGAGAGAGAGAGAGAGAGAGAGAGAGAGAGCTAAAATAAATATATAAATATATATAGATAGATTTAACAGCTATATAGATAGAAAAATAAATATTTGCATATCAAGATAGAAAAATATGCAGTTATGTAGATAAGTAGGTTAATAGATAGATAGATAGATAGATAGATAGATAGATAGATAGATAGATAGATAGATGGGATAGATAGATACATACATAGATAGATAGATACATATATATATATATATATATATATTTATAAATATAGATAAAATAGATAGATACATAGATAGATAGATAGATAGAAAGTCAGATATATATAGTATTACGTTCAAGTGTTTTAAATCTAGTTACGGTTATCCCTGAGTTCATACTGGATATTTTAATTAAGATAAAATAGAGAAATGGCTCAATTAAATATAAACTTGTCTAGGGGTTAATGGATGGCGTATGAACTCAAGAATATCCGTTTAGAATCTAATAGATAAAGAATGAATGAACACTTATCTAAAATGATTACAAAACTATTCTAAATAGAAGAATAAAACTCCTATGTATAAACTAAACAATTAACTTTATTTACATAAAAGGAAAATAAGACAATCAAATAACATTCATAATAAAGAAATCCTAATCTAGCCTAATCTAGATTATTAACCGTTACAATAGAAAATAGTGCCAATAACCCTGGCAAGAAAAGTGATAACTATTAGGCTATAACTATAAGGTAGTATAAAGTCTATGAATTATTGAAGTTCCTCTAATCAAATAAAGGATAACTACAATTAAGAAGACTTAAATATATATAGGAAGAAAGATACTAAAGAAGGTATTAATATATGTTTAGCTGTTACGAGTGGAAACTAAACTACAATAGAAATCATAGGCGTAAGAATGTAAATTGATGCTTATCGAATCCAATCAATAAAACAACAATCTAATATAAGATTTATTCTAGAAGATATATTAGAGGATATTGTAAAAGATATTCTAAAAGATATTGTCGTAGTGTAATGTATATAATATAATCCAACAACTTACTATTTAAAATAAAAGGGGGAGGAGAAAACAAAACAAATCCTAACCGTCCTACTGTCTAATCTACTCTAAAAACTAGGATCAATCTCCTGTTTATTTATAAAATGTATTAAAAACTTTAATTACGTTTATTAGAGGATCAATATTCGTAACACACCTACACTTAGAAAAGAAAAAATTGACAATGATAATGGCAATTTTTTTACAAATATAAAATAATCATTTATGTTACTCAAAATAAGAAAAATATCATCCTCTATGATTTGGAACAAACAAAAGAAAATAATTTATGTTAACCAATATAATAAAATCATCAACCTCTAGGGTTTGTAACAAACAAAAAAAATAATTGTGATACAATCACTTCAATGAAACAGACTAATAAGTTTTAAAAATCATGTGATGTGATCATTTAAAGAAAACATATTAACGCTTAAGAATATAAACACAACATCAAGTCACCAACTGTCAATAAATTCTTAAGAATATAAACACATCCCCAACTGTCAAGAATTAGATACACCCATTAATTTAAAATAGTTCATGAGAAAAATCACATTTGAGAAAAATCGTCCACTAATAACTGTTCATGTTACTTTGGGCTTTCTCTAAATTAGTACGGGCCAATTCCCAAACATGGTGTATTTTCACTAAAAATCCTTGAAGTCCTTAAAATTATTTAATTAATATATGAATTCAGGAAAATTAACTTAAATAAGTTGCTAAACAAGTCAGTATGTTCAATTGAAAAAGTTTAACACAAGTCAATATAAATATCCATTGAACATTTAAAACAATTATTATGAATGTTCAACTTGAATATAGCATGAATGTTCAACTCCTTGAATGGCTCACTGAAAGGATTGAAAGTATTGTAAACTGGCTCTGTCTTCGCGACCAAAAGAAAACAGATCAGAGCTGTGCACCATCCAAACAACAAATCTTCCTGTAAGCAGCAATCTGAGAAAGTTTCATCCTTACAGTCCACTGAGTTCAACTTTGTCACAATGTTTGGCATCTCTGGATCAGGTTGTGTAGGGCAAAAATCTGCTTGAGACATACAAGAAGGAAACTGCAGAATATTCAACAAAGAAATGTCCGAAGGATCATCTGTATGTGAAGATACTTTGTGGTTTTGTTCCCTGTTCATCTCTATGGTAATCAAACAGTCTGGACCAAAGTCAGATTGATCTCTACTGGAATCAATAGACAGCAATGATGGCTGAATAATAACCTGTGGAAACTCTTGATCTCCGTCTAGGTCATTTCGTAACAACTGGAAATCTTTGACTGGAGGCTTTGTAACCATGTTGAGTGTCATCTCAGCATTAAACAAATTAAGGTCTGACTGAGTTTCATGTGGAAGCTCCAGAATTTTAACTGACCCAACTTCTTGCTTCAAGATAGGTCCCCGTATATCAGTAGTATCTGATAAGGCTAAGACATTGTCCAGTAAAGGTGATAATTTAGTATCTCGTGACACTGTTGGCTTTCTAGATGTACTGGTCTTATTTGTAAAAGATCTCTCTGCATCAATGATGAAAATAGAGGCGGTATTTGATACGGAGGATTGAATACAATCATGTGATTGCGTTTTAACTTGTGGCTGTATTTCCTCCATTGACATTGAAGACAATAGTTCATTACCTTTGAACTTTGTTAAATTGCAAAGTGATGTAATCTTATTACTTTGAAGTGAATGACCACTATGTCCAGTGGCTTTAACATTACAGATGGGCTTTGAGTCCTTGAAGTCTTGAGAAGGTCGACTGGGGCATTTTCGACATTGAGTAATAGAGTGGCCGGGTTTCTTACAATAATTGCAGAAAACATTTGAACGTGTCTTGGCAAAACTATCCTCTTGATTTAGACTTTGATTAAGGTAATTCTTCCACGGGATAAGGGACTTATTTTGAGGTGAAATACCAGTATTCACTGGTGTTGCCGCATGAAGGCTTGTAGTAGTAATTGTATTACTATTAGGACTCTGATTTTTATGGCTAGCAGTGACATAGGATGAACATCTATGCACAGGGTTATATGTGTCTGCCATCTCAGCAACCAAACGTAAGTCTTTAACATTTTGATGTGATGTGGTCTCATCACTTTGTATAAAATTAGAATGATCAAAAAGTTCTTTAGGTTTGATATGGCCTATAGGCTTGAAGTCTTTAGAATGTCGAATGGGGCAGTTTCGACACTGATCAATGGTGTGGCCGAATTTCATACAATTTTTGCAAGAAACAATAGACTTAGTCTTGACAACACCACTGTCATTTTTAAGACTTAGGAGATTCTTCAGCGGACTAATGGACTTGTTTTGGTTTGAATTACCAGGATTAACTGGTGATGCCGCTTGAAGGCTTTTAGTATTAATAATAGTAATTGTATTACTAGTATTATTAGAACTTTGATCATTGAGTGTTGGTACACTACGACAATATGAATATGTGTAGAAAGCAGACCTTTCTGACACAGGAGTAGTAGACTTAGGAAGAGGACAAGACATGAAACTAGCATACTCCTCTTCTAACTGTTCCATTTTTAACTTATACTGTAACTCCATCTCTTTTAATTCTATCTGTAATTCTCTATCTTTTTCTATTTCCCACTCCTTAAATTCTATCTCTCTCTGCTTTAACAAATTCTCAGCCTGACTCCCATCTACTTCTGGTGTCACTAAACTCAGATATTTCTTATCAAAAACACCCTTATTTATATAATAGAAAATTATTTGCTCTTTAAAAATCTGGGTGGGACTAGTAGCTCTATGAACTATCTTCAATTCCTTAATTATCTTATAGAAATCCTTTCTTTTCAAAGAATCTAAACTCTCTAAGGTAGGATTTTTAATAAAATCAGCAAACTCCATCTCTAAGAATGAAGAGAAAACAATAAGAATAATAAACTACAAGGCCTAGTCTTAAAAATTAAATGTAGGTCAACAACACAGCTGTTAACGAAAAACAAACCGAATCACTACCGCGCACCGACAAGAAAAATTACTACTACCAGAAAACTAGATCTAAGAAATGTGTAAAATAATCAAATTCTAAGTCCCTAATTCAAATTAATCCAAGGACATGAGACCCCATATTACGTTCAAGTGTTTTAAATCTAGTTACGGTTATCCCTGAGTTCATACTGGATATTTTAATTAAGATAAAATAGAGAAATGGCTCAATTAAATATAAACTTGTCTAGGGGTTAATGGATGGCGTATGAACTCAAGAATATCCGTTTAGAATCTAATAGATAAAGAATGAATGAACACTTATCTAAAATGATTACAAAACTATTCTAAATAGAAGAATAAAACTCCTATGTATAAACTAAACAATTAACTTTATTTACATAAAAGGAAAATAAGACAATCAAATAACATTCATAATAAAGAAATCCTAATCTAGCCTAATCTAGATTATTAACCGTTACAATAGAAAATAGTGCCAATAACCCTGGCAAGAAAAGTGATAACTATTAGGCTATAACTATAAGGTAGTATAAAGTCTATGAATTATTGAAGTTCCTCTAATCAAATAAAGGATAACTACAATTAAGAAGACTTAAATATATATAGGAAGAAAGATACTAAAGAAGGTATTAATATATGTTTAGCTGTTACGAGTGGAAACTAAACTACAATAGAAATCATAGGCGTAAGAATGTAAATTGATGCTTATCGAATCCAATCAATAAAACAACAATCTAATATAAGATTTATTCTAGAAGATATATTAGAGGATATTGTAAAAGATATTCTAAAAGATATTGTCGTAGTGTAATGTATATAATATAATCCAACAACTTACTATTTAAAATAAAAGGGGGAGGAGAAAACAAAACAAATCCTAACCGTCCTACTGTCTAATCTACTCTAAAAACTAGGATCAATCTCCTGTTTATTTATAAAATGTATTAAAAACTTTAATTACGTTTATTAGAGGATCAATATTCGTAACACACCTACACTTAGAAAAGAAAAAATTGACAATGATAATGGCAATTTTTTTACAAATATAAAATAATCATTTATGTTACTCAAAATAAGAAAAATATCATCCTCTATGATTTGGAACAAACAAAAGAAAATAATTTATGTTAACCAATATAATAAAATCATCAACCTCTAGGGTTTGTAACAAACAAAAAAAATAATTGTGATACAATCACTTCAATGAAACAGACTAATAAGTTTTAAAAATCATGTGATGTGATCATTTAAAGAAAACATATTAACGCTTAAGAATATAAACACAACATCAAGTCACCAACTGTCAATAAATTCTTAAGAATATAAACACATCCCCAACTGTCAAGAATTAGATACACCCATTAATTTAAAATAGTTCATGAGAAAAATCACATTTGAGAAAAATCGTCCACTAATAACTGTTCATGTTACTTTGGGCTTTCTCTAAATTAGTACGGGCCAATTCCCAAACATGGTGTATTTTCACTAAAAATCCTTGAAGTCCTTAAAATTATTTAATTAATATATGAATTCAGGAAAATTAACTTAAATAAGTTGCTAAACAAGTCAGTATGTTCAATTGAAAAAGTTTAACACAAGTCAATATAAATATCCATTGAACATTTAAAACAATTATTATGAATGTTCAACTTGAATATAGCATGAATGTTCAACTCCTTGAATGGCTCACTGAAAGGATTGAAAGTATTGTAAACTGGCTCTGTCTTCGCGACCAAAAGAAAACAGATCAGAGCTGTGCACCATCCAAACAACAAATCTTCCTGTAAGCAGCAATCTGAGAAAGTTTCATCCTTACAGTCCACTGAGTTCAACTTTGTCACAATGTTTGGCATCTCTGGATCAGGTTGTGTAGGGCAAAAATCTGCTTGAGACATACAAGAAGGAAACTGCAGAATATTCAACAAAGAAATGTCCGAAGGATCATCTGTATGTGAAGATACTTTGTGGTTTTGTTCCCTGTTCATCTCTATGGTAATCAAACAGTCTGGACCAAAGTCAGATTGATCTCTACTGGAATCAATAGACAGCAATGATGGCTGAATAATAACCTGTGGAAACTCTTGATCTCCGTCTAGGTCATTTCGTAACAACTGGAAATCTTTGACTGGAGGCTTTGTAACCATGTTGAGTGTCATCTCAGCATTAAACAAATTAAGGTCTGACTGAGTTTCATGTGGAAGCTCCAGAATTTTAACTGACCCAACTTCTTGCTTCAAGATAGGTCCCCGTATATCAGTAGTATCTGATAAGGCTAAGACATTGTCCAGTAAAGGTGATAATTTAGTATCTCGTGACACTGTTGGCTTTCTAGATGTACTGGTCTTATTTGTAAAAGATCTCTCTGCATCAATGATGAAAATAGAGGCGGTATTTGATACGGAGGATTGAATACAATCATGTGATTGCGTTTTAACTTGTGGCTGTATTTCCTCCATTGACATTGAAGACAATAGTTCATTACCTTTGAACTTTGTTAAATTGCAAAGTGATGTAATCTTATTACTTTGAAGTGAATGACCACTATGTCCAGTGGCTTTAACATTACAGATGGGCTTTGAGTCCTTGAAGTCTTGAGAAGGTCGACTGGGGCATTTTCGACATTGAGTAATAGAGTGGCCGGGTTTCTTACAATAATTGCAGAAAACATTTGAACGTGTCTTGGCAAAACTATCCTCTTGATTTAGACTTTGATTAAGGTAATTCTTCCACGGGATAAGGGACTTATTTTGAGGTGAAATACCAGTATTCACTGGTGTTGCCGCATGAAGGCTTGTAGTAGTAATTGTATTACTATTAGGACTCTGATTTTTATGGCTAGCAGTGACATAGGATGAACATCTATGCACAGGGTTATATGTGTCTGCCATCTCAGCAACCAAACGTAAGTCTTTAACATTTTGATGTGATGTGGTCTCATCACTTTGTATAAAATTAGAATGATCAAAAAGTTCTTTAGGTTTGATATGGCCTATAGGCTTGAAGTCTTTAGAATGTCGAATGGGGCAGTTTCGACACTGATCAATGGTGTGGCCGAATTTCATACAATTTTTGCAAGAAACAATAGACTTAGTCTTGACAACACCACTGTCATTTTTAAGACTTAGGAGATTCTTCAGCGGACTAATGGACTTGTTTTGGTTTGAATTACCAGGATTAACTGGTGATGCCGCTTGAAGGCTTTTAGTATTAATAATAGTAATTGTATTACTAGTATTATTAGAACTTTGATCATTGAGTGTTGGTACACTACGACAATATGAATATGTGTAGAAAGCAGACCTTTCTGACACAGGAGTAGTAGACTTAGGAAGAGGACAAGACATGAAACTAGCATACTCCTCTTCTAACTGTTCCATTTTTAACTTATACTGTAACTCCATCTCTTTTAATTCTATCTGTAATTCTCTATCTTTTTCTATTTCCCACTCCTTAAATTCTATCTCTCTCTGCTTTAACAAATTCTCAGCCTGACTCCCATCTACTTCTGGTGTCACTAAACTCAGATATTTCTTATCAAAAACACCCTTATTTATATAATAGAAAATTATTTGCTCTTTAAAAATCTGGGTGGGACTAGTAGCTCTATGAACTATCTTCAATTCCTTAATTATCTTATAGAAATCCTTTCTTTTCAAAGAATCTAAACTCTCTAAGGTAGGATTTTTAATAAAATCAGCAAACTCCATCTCTAAGAATGAAGAGAAAACAATAAGAATAATAAACTACAAGGCCTAGTCTTAAAAATTAAATGTAGGTCAACAACACAGCTGTTAACGAAAAACAAACCGAATCACTACCGCGCACCGACAAGAAAAATTACTACTACCAGAAAACTAGATCTAAGAAATGTGTAAAATAATCAAATTCTAAGTCCCTAATTCAAATTAATCCAAGGACATGAGACCCCATATTACGTTCAAGTGTTTTAAATCTAGTTACGGTTATCCCTGAGTTCATACTGGATATTTTAATTAAGATAAAATAGAGAAATGGCTCAATTAAATATAAACTTGTCTAGGGGTTAATGGATGGCGTATGAACTCAAGAATATCCGTTTAGAATCTAATAGATAAAGAATGAATGAACACTTATCTAAAATGATTACAAAACTATTCTAAATAGAAGAATAAAACTCCTATGTATAAACTAAACAATTAACTTTATTTACATAAAAGGAAAATAAGACAATCAAATAACATTCATAATAAAGAAATCCTAATCTAGCCTAATCTAGATTATTAACCGTTACAATAGAAAATAGTGCCAATAACCCTGGCAAGAAAAGTGATAACTATTAGGCTATAACTATAAGGTAGTATAAAGTCTATGAATTATTGAAGTTCCTCTAATCAAATAAAGGATAACTACAATTAAGAAGACTTAAATATATATAGGAAGAAAGATACTAAAGAAGGTATTAATATATGTTTAGCTGTTACGAGTGGAAACTAAACTACAATAGAAATCATAGGCGTAAGAATGTAAATTGATGCTTATCGAATCCAATCAATAAAACAACAATCTAATATAAGATTTATTCTAGAAGATATATTAGAGGATATTGTAAAAGATATTCTAAAAGATATTGTCGTAGTGTAATGTATATAATATAATCCAACAACTTACTATTTAAAATAAAAGGGGGAGGAGAAAACAAAACAAATCCTAACCGTCCTACTGTCTAATCTACTCTAAAAACTAGGATCAATCTCCTGTTTATTTATAAAATGTATTAAAAACTTTAATTACGTTTATTAGAGGATCAATATTCGTAACAATAGTTAAATAGGTAAATAGATAGATAGATATGGTGATCTATAGGTAGATAGATATATTGATTAATAGGTAGATGGAAAGGTAGATAAATAGTTATTATAAATCTAAATACATCACATGATTATCTTGAATGCAACCATTAAAACATCAGCTTGTTTCCCTTAAAACATCAGCTTGTTACTGTTAGTGCTTATAATATTTGTATTATTGGTAGCGTGTTAATATTTATAAGCAACTTAACATTTTATTCACATCCAACTCAGCCAACCGACATGTATTCTATTCAGCATATCATACGTAGACTTGAGAAATGATCGAGTGACAATTGTAGTTTCTACTTACTTCAAAAAGTTTATTCAAAATACAACCACAGATATATGTATTCATGTAAGAATCAAAATGTAGGAATTGTAGGCACATAAGATATACGTTAATTAAACAATTTTACAATGGAGATATTAAATCAGTTCAGCCTCTTGGGCTACTCAAAACAGCAGTCTGCCCTAACAAAAACTTAATCTCTTGTATCAAAGATTTCCTACAATATTATTTAGTGCACTGACATATATTATATATAATTTTAATAAGGGATAGTAAATAATTAATGAAATAAAATGCACATGTCTTACTATAATTATCAAATCAATTAACTCATTAATATAATTATTATTTTGGGAAAGGCAATATCTACAGTTACCTTCTTAGTCCATCCATAAAGTTCGTTCAGCTTATAGCCAGGTCGACAATGATTCTCAAGTCACGACGGTTGATGTGACACTGATTCAAACTGGCTTTGAGGGCCGTTGATGTAGTCATGAGAATAATATGCTGTATAGGTTTTATATTATTTCGTCGGATTTTAACCTTTGGATTTATGTATGAGATTTCTAAAGTGTGCAAAGAGTACTCTAATACCTTACAGATAAAAGCCTTATTTGTATATTCAGTAGCATAGTCATAAAGACCGATAATTTATTCTCAATTTACATTACCGGATGATCAGTTATAATTGTTACTGTCAATCTATAATGTTTCATAAAAACTGGACGAACCTTCCGGTCAGGGCGAAACGATTATTCAGAGGTGTAACAAGGGGGAGCACACTAAGATCCCGTCCAAGACTGGGTACCCCATGGCACGCTGATATTAGTGCCGCGTAAGTCTCCGCACTAAAGCAATAAGAATAAAAACCTCCAACATACTCCCTCTATTGGATTAAGATCAAGCTGTCAAAGAAGTAGAGCCTATTTACTTATCTAGGGATTATTGTGAGCCGCTCTGGAGGTACAGAAGAAGACGTGAAGGCCAGGATCAACAAAACACAACAAGCCTTTTCCATCATGAGAGCAGTGAGGGGAAACAGCAACCTCAGCCGCCTCAGCAAACTGCCCGTGTTTAACACGTGTGTTAGATCAGTTTTGGCATATGGGGCAGAAACGTGGATGTATACGAAGGATATAGATGGGAAAATAAAAGTGTGTATTCCTGGTTGCCCCTGACAAATTCTAGCAATAAGATGAGATGACTTTATCTCAAATGAAGAAGTCGAAAAAAAAAATTTCCAGAAATCCATCTTACTCAAACTAAAAAAGAGGAAGTGTACTGAACACACTAAGAAGAAAACCGGGGCAACATTGCTCGCCAAGCACTAGAGTGGAATCCACAGGGAAACAAGAAGACAGACCGGCTGACCAATTACCACCTGGAGGAGAACGCTGGATCCGAAAGGACCGAAAGAAGTGGGAATGCAGTGGCAAGAGATAAAGAGATCGTCTCAAGATTGAAAGGAATGGAAAAGCAATGTCGAGGCCCTATGTCTAACTAAGGACTTAAAAGGAAATTGATTGAATGACTTAGTTAGATACGTCACTCGGCATAAGAAAATAGTCACATAGGAGACACAATTTATTTTTGTTTCTAACACAATGCTATAATCAAACAGAAAACCCATTTGGTAATAAGTAATTGAAATATGACCTGAAGGCTAAACTTACGCTACCGCATTCTAAAGCATTGAGTTGCAACGGATGCCTTGGTGTTAAACAGGCCTAGGTCCTTATCCATGCTTGTAGGCTCTCCCATACATATATATATATAAATAGAAACCTTTCATGTGGACGGTAAGTAAATATAAACATTTGACTCGTGTAAGCGTTATGAGATACGTTGACAACATAATGTGTCTAGTCTATATTTATATATCGGGAAAATCCACGTGCAAAGTTTGTAAAAAAAAATTTAAATGGCTGGAGACATTCGCAGAAATGGAATAAGGTAAGTTTGTTTCTACTATATTTAAAAAAACAACAACCGGTTATTGATATATTGAAATAAAAGATGTTACCTAAACATGAAAACATAAAAATGCAGATGATGTTGCTGTTATTTGACTAGACAGACCTATTCCACTTATACATGGTCAGGATCAAGTGGGCTGTAAAACAAAATTACGTAGTCTATTTTATAGTGTTAACGTGTACACGTTAGTAACAATAACTAGTGCCATTTATTCATCAAATCTGAGAAAATTGTCAAACACATTCAAAGAAGTTAAATAAGAAGTGTACGTACATTTTCTTTATAAAAAATTATCTCTATATGTAAAAACCGATATTTAAATGTAATTGGTCAGCTCTCAGCCAAGTTTAAAAAATAAACATGACATCTCCCACAAAAATTATATAAACTTTAAACTAGATAATAAGATATGTAGTCCAACTTAGACCTACTCTAGTACTCTAGTTCCTTAACTATCTCCTCAATAATATTAAATATAAAGTTTCGACGAAATTTCAGAACACTGATGCGTCTCTATTGGGCATCTATACATTTAACACAAAGTAATATTTATTTCTACGATACTATTAAATAACCGTAAAAATATTTTTTTCTTGCTCAAAAAACCTACTCTGGGCATTTTGTGTGCATTTTATAGCTCTAATATATTTAGGTTTCATAAATATATAGTTATTATCTATATATATATATATATGACTTATAAGTTTTACATACGTTCCTTCTAGATAGAAGATTGTTATATGCACTAGGACCAAAACCCCTGCAGGCCTGCAGGGCGACAGAGATCGGTCGGCGGCTAGAATAGAACCCGCGTCGTGTCGTTTGACAGTGTGGTGAACTAACCAATATATATATATATATATATATATATATATATATATATATTTATATATATATATATATATATATATATATATATATTATTGTTACTACCAACCTATAATATCTTATAAAAATCCGACGAACAGTCCGGCTCTTACGTGCAGGGTTATATATATATATATATATATTTGTGTGTATATATATATTGCGCTGAAATAGAATATACATGTAAGAAATAGTGCTTGTCTTTATTGATTTAATTCGTACTGAAATATTGGCCGATATAGGACAACGTAGAACGTTAAACAGATTTTCTCTAACTCTTATAGTTGCCAAGCCACGCTACTGTGAAGAGTTACGTTTAAGACTACAAGAACCTATAGACATGGCGGAAACACAGACTGCTATCTCAAGCAATGAGGAACTTCCTGACTTATTCGTTATGGATGATCTAATTACAGCATTGAAGTCGTTGAATTGGAATGATCCTGATGTTTCAGAAAACGTTCGACAACTCCTAACTTCTTACAAAGGAAATGACTGGGAATGTCACTGTCGACAAGGAACTAAATGGTGAGTCTAAATTAGGCATATCTTAACTTATCTTATATATTACAGACGCTCCTTCTATAAAGATGATTATTGCGTTCTACGCTCATCCGTGGTCTGCGTCTCTTCTGGCATTTTTATTAATGTTTTAATTGTTGCAAAGTTACTAGTTTTTTTGTTGTTTTTTTTTTAGTTTGTTCGGGCAGAAAGAGTACTTATAAGCATTTGTGTTTTTATCCTTACGTGATTATTATTGTGTTGTATTTCTAAATTATATTTATATGACAAATAATTTCACTACATTCTTTAGACATTCAGAGAGCTGGATAAATTAACCCTTTAATTCTGAAAAACACAGAGGTTTTGATAAAGATCTAGTCTAGATAGTTGTACAATAAATGAGAATTTTTTATCTCGTATATATTTTCATCTACAGTTACCGAAAAATTATCCTTCACAAAGATGATAACTTTACGCTAATTCTTCTTTGTTTTCAACCGGAAAAGGGAAATGAGATTCACAACCATGGCGAGGCGAGCTGTTTATTTAAGGTTGGTTACAATTCTAACTAAAGATCTTTTTTTAAATGATCTATTTATAAAGATCTATTTATAATGATCTATTTACCTTCGGGAAAAATTACCTAAGCGTGACGCCTTGTAACTTTATATTATTTAGATACAGGTAAATAATAGCATTCTGAATAAGGCTGTAATAACTTGATATTGTGTCATACTATTTTACGTTGGGTTATTACCGGATTTGAGTTTAGTGTTTAATCCCCACCTGCACATTGTATGAGACACATGTGTTCAAGTTCACATTAAATCCGGGCTATCTTGTTGTGTCTCTAAGTTTGTCCTTATTTCATGTCAACTTTCTGAGTAAGAAACTGTTAGAGGGTAATTCACCTATTCCCTAAAAGCTCTTTCAAATACCTGGGTGACTAAAAATAGAGTTTTGTGTTTTTAAGGCCATAACCCAGGGGTCGGCAACCTTTCGATAAAAGTGTGCCAAAGTAGGATTTCTAACTCATTCAGCGTGCCAACAGCCTAAAAGTAATTATGCTATGTGCTCAATTTCTAGCAGAAGAGACCTGGATTCCCTTTTTGTTAGAGTATTCCGCGTACCATTAAAAATCTCTCTGCTTGCCAAGTCTGGCACGCGTGCCATAGATTGCCTACGTCAGCACTAATCAATATTAACATTACATTTAATAATGTTTCATATTTAAATGTTCATGATTTATTTTTTATAAAGGTGTTAAAAGGTGAAATTCTTGAGAAACAGTACAAAAAGCCCTGCCCAGGGAAAGAAATGAAGTGGAGAGCCAAAATAGTTTATGGCCAAAATACAATTAACTCTATAGCTAGTAAGTCAATATTTCTGTCTTTCTAATTGATTTAATGGATGCATCGTTTGCCTCTTATTTGTATGTTTGCTTTTGATGACAAATATCATTTTTTCCAGCGGTCTCTTTTCTACTCACTAACTTAATCCTCTCCGCTTGAGGCCATAGACAAAGTTCTCCATCTATCTCGGCCCATTGCAGCTCACTGGGCTTTCTCTAGGTTCAGACCTCTAGCCTTCAAGTCCCTTCCCAACGTTCTTCGCCACGTTTCCTTTGGTCTGCCTTTTTTCCTGGGGGATCCATCTCAGTTCTGTCCTGGGAATCAGCTGACATTTTCCAGACGTGTTCCATTCACCTCCATCCCCTTGCTGGGATGTTCTCTGCTAGAGGGACTACTCCTGTTTTCTCACGTAGGTCTTCATTTGATATAGTTTTTTGGCCAGAAGATCTTGAAGATGCGTCGTAGGCATTTTGTTTGGAAGACATTCAGATCCATAGAAGAGTACCCCTGAATCTACCCAGGATGGGTTCCTGACTTTAGTTGGGATAAAATAAAGGCCACTGGGCATTATGCTGGTCAAACAATCCCCTAGTATGCCGTGACCACAGAAACTGATGAACGATGCTTCACTGGCCCCATGAATCAAATAGGTCCGAAGTGATACTTTACTTACTATCCGAGTTTCGTGTTTCCCCTTTTCAAATGAAATTTTATTAATGACACTTTCAATTTTCTATCTGGTTTCGCATTGGACAGAGATGGCCAATCCTCATTCATGTAAGAACATCAGCTACGACCAATCAGCGGCTTCCTTAGTTATCTATTTGTAAGTAAATTTCGTTTACAATAAACACAACCAGCAAATAAGCAAACATAAATCTGTTTATATATAAAATACTATGTTTGTGTCTTATCCGACTTCCATTGGTTAATTTAAAGGTATGTTACCTTATTGTCTCATTTTTTTGTTCAATGTCGCTTTCTGCACCTGTCCTACCTAGCTGAGTGATTAGTTTCCAGGACTGCAAATCGGGTGACCTGTTCTCTGTTCCCAACTGAAAACTTTTTTTTTAATTTCTGTAACAGCACTAGGTAGGCTGTCCCGTAATTAATGCTATAGGATTCAGCATTACTACTTACTTTGCGCTGTTCAGCTCCAAAGATCCTCCACCCTTGGCAAATCGTGAACATTCGCTAGTCTTAGCCGGACAACTAGCCCTAAGTCCAAGATTACACCAATCTTAAACTTAAGGGATTAATAATATATAAATGATATTATGGCTAATAAATTAAAAAGTATCATGAAAAATATTACTGCACAGGGTAGTATTATATTCTCCATGTGAATTCCATTTATTTTGTTCTTTGTCCTCTAGCCCTTCTATTAGCGAGTGTCGAGTATTTGATGAGAAGACAGGGGTGGCCAAACCAGCAGACGTCTCCTTCGACTCACCAGACAACGATATCAACTCGGCAGACGAGAAGCAAGGCATCAGTGGCTACGTCAGACAGCCTGCTGACGTCGTACCGAACAGACGTCACCCCTGCTGTTAGGGCTGCGTGCTACAGTTCAGGGAATATGGTGACGTAGATCAATGACGTCACGCAATTTCGACTTTCAACATTCCCCCACCACCCGCCATAGTAACGAGTCATCCCAAAAAGTATGACCGCCCATTCCAACATGACGTCACATAGCTCTACGATTCCCATCTTCCCACAATCCCCCTCGACACAAGATCACCATGTTTTAGATCAATTGTAATGTCACTGTGGTATACAAATAATAATAAACAATATTAATTATAATTGCTGTGGTTAATTATGAAGACGCGAAAAGGTCGCGGGCGGCAGCGATTTCGGCTGGCGTACCGAAGGTCCTAGGTTTGAATCCTGGTGCAGGCTAGGATTTTTTCCCCGGGTCTAATGTGTGTTCCTGAGTCTACCCAGCTCTGATGGGTACCTGACCTTAGTTGGGGTAAAGTAAAGGCGGAAGTGTAATTTGCTGGCCACACAATCACCTAGTATGTCGTTAATCATGTAAGGCGTGTTGTGGTTGAAATATAGTGTAAATATCCAAACGTATTTCATGTGGCGTCAGTGTTTTTATTATCTCCCCTCAAGTCCCTTCTTCCCTTCGTCACAAATGTTTGTGGACGGTCCCTAAATATCTTTTAGTTTATCTTTCAGCCAATGTTCTCTTAGCTTTTAACTTTTTTATCTACCAAATGAAAAATAAGATGACTCTTTATTGTGTTCAATTTGCAGAGTAAATGTATTACATCAAAACATGGTCTATGCTTCAGCCTGTTGGAATGTTTTACTATTAATAAGTATTAATTCGTGTTCAAACAATGTTTAACCATTCTATGTATATATATATACACTTATAGATAGTATTTTATACCTTTTTATCCAAAAAATATTTTTTATACCATATCATTATAGATAATGCTATATTGAAAGTGTGGTAGATGGGGCCATCACTACACAACATGGCCGTGGTGCCCATTTTAATGTGGGCAATATTAGGTGTGTAGCGTGCACTGACCAATACAAACAATGGATAGCGACTTCATATTAAATGTGTATGGCCATACTGAGGCCAGATTTGACTACACCATATACACTATTCGCTTGTCCATATAAGCGAGTTATAGGAATAAACCACTAACAATTAGAACAAATCTATGCGATAATAAGGAGGTCTAAGTCACTTGAAATGTATTTATAGGTCAGTGTTAAGAAAATCTAATTTTATAAAGAAGTGAAAGTCACGTGAAAGCCTATTAATATTGGCTTTAAGATTGTTACTTGCCTGATTCATTCTTTTCATGGATCAGTGGTAGAGTAAGATATTGCACAGAAAAACCTTAAACCCTTTTCAGTTCCTGAAACATGGTTTATGCTGCAAGAGGCGTCGTATGGTGCACACATGGCGTAGGAGCGCACATAACTGTATCAAAATAAGGAACAATCTTAGGAACATAGAAATGGGTTGGTGGTGAAGTGGGGGTGCACTTGCCATCGGCATCAATACACTTTATACAGAAGCTAAAGACTGTGACTATCTTTCTCCGAAAAAATTTACCTTTCAATTACAAACCATACATAAATGTTTTTACAATTGTTTGTTTGATACTGGATGCATTTATTTTTAGATGTTTTATTTGTGTACATTTTATATTTTGTTTAAAGGGATAGCTTGTTCATTTAATTCAAATTGGGTTCGTATATGTTAAGATATGTTTTATTTCAATATTTAAATTTTTTTTATAACGTTTTCAAGTCAAATAAATAAAACAATCAAAAAAATTATAATATTGACTTTGTTTTTCTAACCGCGTTGCCTAACAATTTTAAGGAGTAAGTGAACACACAAAACAACACCAGTCTTCTTAGTTGTCGTTATCAAACTATTGATCGAGCCGAAAAGAAGAATCACCAAATCGTCGCACATCTGGGGAACGGTTGCCAATCGGCAGCGCATTTATCTGGCGTATCGAAAGTCCTGGATTCGAATCCAAGAAAAGGCTAGAATTTGTTTCCGGGTCTGGAGGCTGAAGAGTGTCCCTGAGTATTCCAAACTCTGATGGGTGCCTGGCGTTCGCTGGGCCTTCTTGTGGCGACACCATCCCATAGTATGTCGTTGTCACGCAAACTGGTCAAATCAATCAAGTTTGTCTGAAAGAATTACTACATACATCTTCCTAGACATATTATAACCTGTCGAGATTGTATAACGTGATAACGAGCGATGATGGAAACATAGCTCGCAGCTGAAATTATTTTAGTTAGGCCTAAATTGTTATGAGGGAAGCTGTCCGTGTCTGCTACATTTATCATAAGTAATAAGTAGGGCACGGGTCAGCAATTTTTTGATAAAAGTACGATTTCTAATTCAGTCAGCGTGCTAACAGCCTAAAAATAATCCTGATCTTTTCTTGTAGAAGATACTTGAATAGCCTTTTGGGGGATCTTCCGCGTGCAATTAAAAATTGCCAAGTGTGACATGCGTTGCTTAGGTTGAGGACCCCTGAAGTAGGGCATCGATCAACCGCAACGCGCGGAATGTCTGCCATGACGCGAACAATTAACCGAATTCACTTTTACTTAACTTTAGCGTGGGTATTCTTTTAAATAGAGAATAGAATGAGCGTCTCTAACATGTTAGTTACGATAGCTTTAAAAAAAAAAAAGAGAGATTAACATAAATATGGCTTACAATTACACAAATATTCACTATCATATCCTTACTGAGTAAAAATTAATAACCTCTAGTTTTTAAGTAATTTATTTTAATAGTTCATAACCTAGGCCATTGGTCGCAACCGACGGAACGCGTTCAACACTTGTCACGCAGAGCGATTTTTTAAATGGCACAGAATTATAAAAAGTGAGCCATGGTAAATAGTGGGCCTTGATAATAATAATAATATAGCGTCTACCTTACTAGTTTTTGCGGTAACGACCGACAATGGGTTCTTTTGTCAAGACACTGTCCCAGTAGTCTTAGTGCGGATACGCGGATGGAAGTGAAGTTAAGTAAGTTTAGGTGAATATAATGCGAAATTGCAAAGAAGAAAAAAAAATGGCCGGAGTGTAATCTTACCTAATAGGCTATACAGATTTCAATGTTCATTTGTTTCTTTAAAGTGAAATATGATAGATAGATACATAATGTATATATATATATATACCTATATATATATATATATATATATATATATATATATATATATATATATATATATATATATATATATATATATATAAAGAAAGAAAGGCTATATATCTATATATATCTAAACGGTTGAATAATAGAGAAAAAGAAAATACATGCGAGGGGGAAAATGATTAAATGGCTAAGGAGTGGTAGTATCCCCACTCCCCCTAAACCACCAAATAGAAAAATTGAGTGAAACAAGGGGAGGGGTGGGCATTACAAACTACATGGAAGATATATTGAGGGCTTAGGTTACTGTGGATAGACAAGACAGTGTAATGAGATGACATAACGCTTTAATAACCAGTGCAGAAACGTTTTCTTGAAAAAATTCCAAACTGACAATGAAATTATAAGACTATTAACGCTATCATTTTGTGCCTAGTGTCACTCGAGCTTCCTGACACTTGTCAGGAATTCAGACACCGTAACGTTTTTAAGTAGATATGTGTAAAGTATCCCGTCAGACCAAATTGATTCATAGATCTAGGGCTGGTAAAGTTTCTTAGACAACGGCATTATAAAGGAATCGTGTGGCCGGTACAATGCCCAGCCGCCTTATCTTTAACACACCTTTACAACGAAAGTCAGTGTTGATTCAGGGACACCCTCTAGACGAGGGGAAAGCAATCCGAGCCTTCACCAGGATTCGAACCCAAGACCTTCGGTACGCCAGCCGAACGGCGACGGTGTTCCATGAAATCTTTTAATGGATATTCGTAAACCGTAAAAATAGCTTGCTTTGGAGAAAAAACTGGGTTCATTAAAAAATCAAGGATAGATATTTGCGTTGATCACGTTTGTAATCGCGTGATAAGGCTAAAGTAATGTCAATTAAATATCACTTCAATAACATAACTGTTCTAAAGGAGGAGAGGTTGTATTGTATAGCGCTAGAATTATCGTCGAGTCGGAAACAATACGTTATTCCATGACTGCCGTTCACTGTGTCAATCTGAATGATGTATTTTCGCAATATGTAATAAACGTATTATATTTATCAATTCATTTTATTTTAGTGTGTAACAAATTGGTATATTTCATTATCGATTTATATGTGTAACTAATTATAGTTTTCTTTTCTGTGTGTTTGACTAACGCATATCTTTTACTCACTATATAAGTTAGCTATTAGTTAGATATATTTCAAACTAGCTTTAGTATATGTTGCCAAGTTGTTTACTTTACGTTACATTGTGCAGAATGTTACTCTAATACGCTCGAGTTTAAGTATTCTACATTAGAATCTCTTTAAGATTATAACATGTTATTACTATATGAGATTAACACTTTTTATAAACATGAACTCCTGTGCAAGTTTCTTTTTTTTTCAAAGTTAATTCGAATTTTAAAAAGTTTAAAAGTAAAACAAATGCAAACTAGAACCTATTAAAAAAAAAGCCATTGATAGAGATAGCTCTAAATAGTAACTTAATTCCATATTAAAGCCTTAGAAATATCATTTTCAAATATACAAGTCTTTCTTTTGAGAGTGGACGATAAATGTGTTAATTTAATTAAATTACATTGCCAATTACGGAAACTGTCGACCACGGGCCGGAAACTCACGAACAGGTAGTGACGTCACAAGTTTCGAAGATTTTTTTTTACAATCAATCGACTATGCTATAATCGACATGGCTTCACGCGACGTAGAACCATACATGTATTACATGTTTGAACAATTTAAAAAAATCTATCAGACAACGAGGACGAAAGGAATTTTAACGCTGAATTCAGCATATATATCAATCAATCGATCACGCATCGGAAATAGCAAATGGTAAGTTGGCCTACTTGATTAGCCTCCTACAGTCCTAGGTTAGGTCTATGGCTATGCAGTTTCTCGACACTTTAGTACAATAGTAGGCTTAGCCTTAGCATCATAGCCTTAGGGTTTGACTTTATCAATTTTTTAGTTTCTGACTTACTTTAAAGATAGGCCTATGTAGGTAATCTTCACACTAGTCTACATGAAACGACTTTTAAATTCACTTTTACTACCGGAACTTTTGAGCTATATGCTACCTATTGTATAGTAGCCTACTGTATTAATTATTATGACTGTGACTGTATGACTACCCGGTATACTATAGGCTATAGACTATAGGAGGCTTACTTGTGCGATTTAGTTTAGAATGAAGTAGTTATTATGAATTGTGACGGACTAATAATTATACTTGTAAAAAAAGCTACATATCGGTAAAGGTAGACTATTGACATAGGAATACCGGCCGTAACAGGCATAATAATAGTAATAGGGGCTAGCTGTTTCCTGGTCCTCTTCTTAGGGTATGATCGATCCTCTTATCTTTACCACCAGTGATTATTACCTATCTGTTCAATGTTTAAAGCTACTTAGGATTAATTTTATTTGATCTTGATTATTAAAAGATTACATTGGCAACAGTTTTTAGATAAAATAATGAAAATTAGCCCAATTTATAGTTAGGCTATATAAGCTCAAGCTTGAAACAAAACAAAAAAACACTTTTTGCATTTCAACCTTTAATTGAATCAATTGCTCTATACTATAAAAATATTTCATATACCGAAGAAGGGTTTTAAAAAATATAGTTGTATATGTGATTTATATAAAAATACATCAAATAGTGATATGTTAAAAAAACAGCTGAATTATGAAAAGTATTGACTAAAACCTAAACAGTCATTATTCTTTTTTTTTTCAGGACAATGTGATACACAGTTTACAGTTACAGGAACTCAGTTTATTGGTGTTTTGGCATACTTGGTCATGAAATTCACACACCGCTGCCTGCTTGTGCTTTAAACAAAATAATGTTGGCCTATCCAGAAGGCAGACTAACTGGTTTCAAATGGGCCGATATTGATAAAGAATAAGCTGTACAGGCTTAGTTCTAAAGTATTAGTATATTTCTTTGAACAGTTATAAAATAAAAGGATTAAATTTGAATGAAATGTCTTTATTGCTTTCAATATAGTTGCTAATTTAAACAAATATGCCCATGTATTATATACATTTTTGAACACAGTATAAACAAAATAACATGATTGATAATTAATAGGTAGTGCATTTGGAAAACAGTCAATCATCCTCTGTTCACTTTTTTGAAGTCATTTCCTTGGATTTATGAGCATTAGGCACTTTTAAAAGAGTATTCTTAACACAGGATATCCCACCTACCCTCCATGGCAGCAAACCAGTTGGTCCACGGCAGCTTATTCAGTATTCACAACTGACCTCTATATATAAAGACCATTTCCTTATTCGCCACCTGGGGACGCCCTTGGTAGGAGATGGTAGCTCCCCCAAGAAAAATGTGGTGATGATTTATAAAATTTAAACTTTTTGTACTTCCAACTCCGACTCCAGGTACTTTAAATTTCCTCCGACTCTTCGACTCAACAGCCCTAGTTTTCACTGATAAAAAAAAGTTATTTAAAGGAATTATTATATCAATGTTGAACAAAATGTTTCAAGACTTCTAATACCAGTGTATGAAATATTTGTTCTTAAATAGGATTAAAATTAAAGCAAAGTTTAGCAATATTTATTTAAATATGACAAATATTGCAGATATTTAATAAGACTAATTAGTAAACTAATTTAAAATGTCTATCTTATAAGATACCTTTCGCTAATATCAGATTCATCGTCTTCATATTCACCTTTATCTAGAACTTAGTTATTGATGTAGGTCACTGAAGACTTGCCTCGGCTATGGCTCACAGGTCTGAACTTCTACAGACTTGTATGTTTTAATCCCAGTTTGTACTCCTTAAAAAGTATTGTTAGATAGGTTGTAATATATGTAGGCCTACAAAGTAAATGGCATGAGTAAAAGTGAAATTTTTAAAAAAGGTATATATAAATTATAGTCCTTATATATTTATATAATGTTTAGTCAAAATTATAAAATGATTAAAAATTTTACTATCACCTTGTATATTTTAAAATCTATCTTAAATTTTTAAAACCACATAATTTTTTTATATATTGTTCTTTACAAAAATTACAATAATATCTTAAGCAAGTCAATATAGTAGACCTTTAAAGAAAGCATAGGTTCTACTCAGAATTGTAGTATTTACCATTAGGCATTAGGCTTTTAGCCTATAGATTAAATAGGCCTTGTATTATATGAGCCTACTATGCCTACAACATGGGTTTTTAGCTTTGATACAGTTTATTACAAGTAAACTTTAGGCCTATAGATTTTCTAAACTAATAGGCCCTTTAAAGCACTATACATTTATTGTCTGTGACTGTAGTCTAATAAATATAGGCTACTGCGTGACTATATAATAGGCTATAATTCTATAATATTAATATAGGCCTAAAGCCATTTAAAGTACTTAGACTAATAGTAGTATATCTATGCCTATAGCCCCTATTTATAATATACTATACTCTACAGTTATAGTGAATCTATAGTCTATAGGCCATAACTTATAAGTGCCATAACTTGAACGGCCAAAACATAGGCCTAAGTCTATTAGCTTTTTAAAAATATAGTTACCTAGCCTAAGAGTAGAGTAATATGAGTCTTATATTTTTTTTTTTTAATTTACCTTTGATAATAATTCTTTTTTCAGATGTCTTATGAGTAGGCCTATGCTTTTTTTTTTCTCCGATCGCCTGTTGCCTTGTAATATGAAATATCGGGGTGACCGATCTGAGATCGGTCTTTATAGGGTGAAATTAATAATAGTGTTAGAATATTTGATACATATCTTTAACATCAAAGATCTTTAAAACAATAGAGAAATTTTAAACAATAAGATACATGCATATAATTTAGGCTACTATTTACAGGGAGTATATTTAATCAGGTATGGGCCTACAAATGTATTTTGTATTCATCTCTTTTCTTTTTCAGTACAATATCTATTGTAATCTGCTTTAAGGGCTCTCAAAAGAACAATTACTTGGTGATATAATTTAATTAATGTCCATTGATAAGCTGTTATTAGTAGAACAACTCTATCTTCAATGAGATTCTTTATGACTAATCAAAATTGCAGAGCATAACAGTGCGAACAATAGCCACATTATCTTCAAAGTGTTCACCGTAGTCTCTATTCAAGCCTGGAAACGATGAGGGTAGAATAATACTTTCACCAATATCAGCATTATTCTTTTCTTCCAGATCATGAAGAAAACGGGTGACTCCTATGTATTTGTCAGAATATATCTTCTTTTGATTGTTCTTGATCTACTGAATACGATCGCGTTCCAATCGAACGTACGTATCCACGAGATACTGCTGAAAAAGCCGGCCTCCAAAATGCAGGGCATTGAATTTAATTTCTCGCATATCAGGAACCACACACAGTCAGCTTGAGAATGTAGGTTTTTGGTAAGATGGGGTGGAAAAGCAATACGGTACTGGGCCATTTCAAAGCGTGTAAGGTGTTGTCGGCTCGCATAAGGCAACAGAGAAGCCTAATCTCCCTTTAGAAAAAAACACCGGGTAAGTAAAAGGCTCTACGCGGCTGTCTAAATTCTTCAAAGTAAAATTTTTTTGGACACGCTTAACCATTTTGTTATCTGGATTGCTTTGAACAGAATTTAATGTAACGACAGTACATACTTCGCCGGATAAATGTGCATTATTTTTTTTTACACGGATCCTTCTGGCAATGTGAAAATAAGCCGCACATACGGTTGTGCATGCCCTTCTTCAGTAGCATGACGGTTGACCTTTTCTTCCACTTCTCTCATCATCATAAAAGTTTGTGCAAGAGAGTTGCTTGATCTGATTTGTTCCAATGAACTAATTAGAGATTGACTGATTTCATGATTGAGTGGATGTTTCAGTTGCTCGGTGACGGCGTCATCTGAATCTAAGAAGTACATCTGTCCGTATTGTGGACTTTTAAATTCACCCTTAACATTTTGTGTTGGATTTACTGCCATATTCATCTTCTGGTAGACTTGTCCTGCTGCTAGAAAGCTGTAGATTCCGTGACTATTTATTGTCCGATCGTTATCCACGTCATCTACGTTAAACGAAGCCAATGCGAAACATGAATTTAAGTTCCTCATCTAGTTGTTTTTTCCTCCGCTTTCTTTTTTCTTCCAATTGTCTTTCTCGTTCTTTTGCAGTTTCTTCCTCTAATTGTTTTGTCCTACGCTTTCTTTGATAATCCATTCTCGTTTCTGTCTCATCTATAGTTTCATTTTCTAGTTTCTGTAATCTACACATTTGTTTATTCTTTAATTGTTGTTAATGCACCTTAGCTAGGCTGCTCTGTTTGGTTTTATATTTGTATCCACTAAATCATTTATATCTGAAGTCATGCAAGAAATAATTTTTTGAAATAGTGTCTGCTTCTGTAGTTAAAAGATGTTTATGAAAATTCACTTTCAGTTTAAAAGAAGCATATTAAAAACTAATTGGAGCGCAAAATACAAAGTTAAAACATATCTTAACTTTATTTTTTTTATTGATGATACAATGTCATGCTGATTTTATTTTATTGCGCGGCGAAAATGTTAACGATTTAAATGCTTTAAAACGGGAATTACCGAAGCGCTGAGAGTAAATTAAAGTCGTCTTGATTATGACGTTGTTACGAATATCGGTCATAAATGAATGACGTAGTAAGGCATTGACCTCTTAACAAGTGCGTATCAGAGTCCAAGGCGACCAAGGTTTGACCTTTATGCCCTGAGGGCAGTTTAAATAAAATAATTCGTTCAAATCCCGTGGAAATTGGAGAATAATTCTGGATCGTAGTATTCTATAGAGAAAGAGGTTAAAATGCGTATTAAGACCCTGTAGAATCTTCGATGATAGTTTTCTTTGTAAAGTCCCCACCTCCTTAAAGTTAGTTCAGTTCGAAAGTTTGTAGAGTGAAGTCGCTATATGGATTTGTATATAATATGCCATTTATTTTGAAATACTTATGTTACCATCAGTTGATGCATTTATTGATCGTTTATATTGAGTCTACAATTTAAATAAAATTGTTTATTCAACAACTGGAATTGTTTGATCTATCATTGTTGAGAAAGGTGTTGAAGATAATTATCACGAATATAACTACATTACTGCATAGACCTGTCAGTCAAGGAACCCCTAGCTTGGGCTACTGATCAGCAGAATCTAGAGACTTCTAATAAAGATACAACTATATGCATTGAATCCGATTTAACGAGTCGTAATAATAGTCATCATAAAGAGGACCATAACAATTTGAGGGCTTCGTCCGATATAGTTGTATAGTGAAGCATATATTCAAGTTGTGTTGTGTTGTGTGTAAAGCCGTGACCTACTGAGCAAGCCTAATAACGCTGAATTCATTCTTCCGATTGGAAAAACGTAAGTTGGAAAAATTTACTACTTTAAAAATCTCTTAACTAAAGAATGGAATTTATTGAAAAGCCAGAAGAAGAAGTTCTGAAAACTTTATCAATAAAGAAGTTAAAAGAGATCGCTGAGATCTTGAAGATAGAAGTTACTGAGACTACACCATCGAGGACTGTGTTGACACAGCAGATAAAAGAGAACTTGATTGCGAGTGGCAAGTTGAAAGTAGAATCAAGCGCGGAGGGATATCAAGTTGAAGGTCAGATGTCTGAACAGTTGCGATTTCAGCTAGAAATGAAAAGGATTGAGATGGAACAAAAACGTCTTGAGATAGAAGAAAAACGTCTTGAGATGGAAGATAAGAAAAGTCAAAGAGAAACAGAAAGTCAGGAAAGAAAAGAACTAGCAAAGATAGGAGCTACTAAAAAAGAATCTCATAATGATGTAGAGATGGCCAGATGGAAAAAGCTAGTCCCTACCTACATTGATAAAGAAAGTGAAATAGCTAATTACTTCCAGACCTTTGAAATTTCTTGCAGAGATTTTAAGTTCCCAGATGATAAATGGGGAATATTAGTCAGAACAGCCTTTACTCAGGGAAGGGCAAGAGATTGTGTTCTATTGTTAAAAGAGGAGCATTTAAATGATTATGAAATCATCAAAGATTCTGTACTGAAAGCGTACAACCAAATACCTGAAAAATATCGGAAAAGGTTACGTCAGTATACAATGTCCCCTTACCAATCTCACTTAGACTTCCTTCGAGCAGAAAAAAAGTTAATGGATCAGTGGATAAAATCCAGAAATATCTCCACATTAAAAGAAATGAAAGATATCATTCTTTTAGAGGATTTTATTAACAAAGTGAGGCCGGATGTAAGAATGTATTTATCCGAGCGTGACATCACTGACCCACATAAGGCTGTTGATTTAGCAGAGCAATATACACTGTGTCATAGGACAGCTGGTGAAAGGAATTTTAATAGGACACAACGGCCAGCAGAAACACACCACAAAAACATCGTGAAAAAGAGCATTTTGTGAAACAAAATGATGGTAATAAGAAACCTGTCAACAAAAACGTCCAATGTACTTTTTGTAAGAGAACAGGACATAGCATTGAAGACTGTTGGAACATAAGGAAAGATAAAGGAACTAATAAAGTGGTCATGTGTGCCAGCCATGCACTAAAACAGAATGTACAAGGAAGCGAAAATACAAACGAACTGAATTCGAAGAAAGATTCTTCTAAACCAGAAACACTGAGGGTGGATTTGCCTGAGAGCAAAAATCAGAAGGTAGAGAAATCTACAACTGAAGACAATGAGGATAAATATCCTGATTATAAATACAGAATGGCTACGATTGGATTAATTGTCCAGGTCCACAGAGACGAAAAAGTAGACCAAAGTATTTTTGACTCGAACCAGAGTCTGAAGTCATCGAAAGATGAAACAACACCCGAAAGTCATGGTCAAGGGAAGAATAAAATTGACATAGAGAACCTGTGCAGTTTTCAACCGTTCATTAGTGAAGGTTGTGTGGCCTTACAAAAGGAAGGACCACTGAAGTCCGTAAACATATTACGAGACACAGGAGCATCATTAACCCTGCTGCTTAAAGATGTATTACCATTGAATGATAATACATTGACAGGACATACTGTCCTATTGAGAGGTTTTGAATGGAAAGAAGAAATACCTCTACATAGGATATACCTCGCATCTGACTTGGTGACAGGATATGTGACAGTTGGAGTAATATCAAAACTTCCTGTTGAGGGCATATCCGTTATCCTAGCAAATGATTTGGCGAAAGGGAGGGTGAGACCTGAACTGATTGTGAAGGAAAATCCAGACCCTAGTCATATTGTGGAGACAGGAAAAGAAAAAGAACTTTATCATGTAGGTGATGTCATAAAGGGTATGATACCACAGAAAAAAGAAAGAAGAAATTTTCTCACAAGAAAAGAAAAAGAAAGAAGAAATTCTCCCACGAGAGAAGAAAGAGGAAGAAGAAGTGGAACTTGATACTACTATTTTCTCCAAGATTGAAGATTGTCCGAAAGGAAATGAACAATCAAAGAAGTCATCGCAAAATGAATTGATTGCTAAACAGAAAGTAGACCCAGAGTTGCTACAGCTACATGAGAAAGCTGTCGACGAGAAAGAAACTACTGCTAATAATGTCTATGAACAGATAGACCACAGCATAAACAAACAACAATGCAAACATGCAGTTGCCGGTACAGATGAAGATTGGAGGAGCATCACTGAAGAAACGAGTGCTGAGAACTGGACCGAAACTACCAAAAGCTATGGGTTACCACAATCCATACCGACAGATCGAAGGACCAACGTCACCTCGGAACTCTTCAATCCAGTCCTAAAGAACTTATGCTTGGAGCATGAGATGTCAACTGAATCCTATCCGGAAAGTCGAGGAGCCTATGGACCAATCTTTGGACCCACTGTCCGAGGACCACTCAAACTACTTCAAGAGGAATGGCAGACCGAATTGGACCTCCTTGGGCTGATCAAGTACCTAGATAAGTACATAAAATTTTTGTCTGACATAACTGTGTTTGTTAGAAAAAAATTGTACACTGCTCACATGCAGATGCCATTGTTGTGTGATGAAAGAAAGGCAAAGAAATTATATCATTTGAAAATGATAAGCCTTACCTTCTGAAAACAATTGGAATAAGCTTGATGTTGTTAACATTGTTACTCTTATTTGTAAAATTTATGCCTGGAGTACAGGATGAATTGAATGACAAATTCACTGATAGTTAGTTACCAAACTTACTATTTTAAAACTAAATCCCTTACTTGTGATGAAAAAGGACTGAGTAAAAGTATTGTTAGAGTAAATATCATTATAGTGTGATATTTCTAAACAAACTTGTTAGGTTGAACATTTAAAATAATTGCTATAAGAGAAAAAGATCAGTTTTATCCGCAGAATTGGTTTCTAAATCAGAGGACATTATAAATGTGGACTGATTATAAGATATGTTTGAGAAACTCTGGAAATGATAATTGAAACATTTGACAGAGGGGATAATTTGATTGAAAAAGATGTAAATGGTTTTAAGAAAAGAGAATTTTTCTATCACTAAAGTATTGAGAAATGTTTTATGATTGTACTATGGAAATTTATTTTATCATGTACTGTTGTTGAAATATTGCACTGAGTCAGGATGCAAATTTCTTCTATGTGAATTTATTCATTTGTTTTATTATCATTGAATGTATGATAATGTAGGGTAAAAATGGTTGCAGCAAGGCAGAACTATGACTAACAAGATTCCAAGAAATGTATATTTATATATGAATTTGCACTTTTAGGATACTGTTACATGAAAAGCAGACCAGAAGTGAAACTAATGTAAAATAAAACTTATCCTTGTTTTGTATAAATTTAGGTTATGTGCCACTGACTTGACACTGTAAACCAGAATGGTTGAGAACTTCATGGTTGAGAATTTATAATGTTGACATACCAATGTTCAACTAATGTATGATTAATTTAGGATTTCATGTCAAGATTATAAAACTAATTTTTTTTTTCTGTATTAGTTAAAATAGATGGAATGAATTGCACTGACAATCAAAAGACTGGGTAGACCTGTACACTGTGAAAGGAACAGGAGAACCTAGAACCTATGAATAAAACCTTTGTGGAACATGGAAAAGAGCAATGGATTCCACCGTACAAACATAAATGAAAAGCTTGGATATGGAACCGTTCAGACCAGCAATTGTTTTGTAAAAATTGTTAAATTGATTTCTGTCTGAAAAAAATATAGCCTATGCTTTAATCTTTTGGTACGTCAATAATATTGTATTTGAAATGTCTTTAATGTAATCTAAAGAAAATAAGTACTTACTGTTTAGTACAAAGATTGTATGAAGATCAAATAATTTGCTTTGATTGATAGTTAATTAAGTAAATTAACCAAATTTGTTTCAAGTAAATCCATGTCTGAATGAAAGATAGAATGTTTCAATTTAAAACTGCTGTGAACTCTTTTAAAAAAGAAAATAATTACGTCGAAAGTTCATGGTAAAATGAAAGATTGAAATATTTTTGAATGAAATTGTCTATAAACTATTTTAATTCGTGAATAGACTATGTTTAATGTTCTTAAAATAACATAAATGAATTTTATTTTGAGATGATAGTTATTAAAGAATGCTCATTTAATACGATAACGTATTGGTCGCGTAGAGATTTATTTTCTTTGACCTAGGCTGTGATGAGGTAAAAATTTGCATAGCCATGTCAGCATTGTTAGAATCAATTGGGAATGAGAGAGAAAAAAAAAGAGAGGGAGAGAAAGAAAAAAAGAATACTGACCTAGAAATATGTTGTCTCGCCACAGACAGTTGTCTAATGTTGTCCAAGCCTACAGGCTTGAAAAAAAAAATACTGTCTACACGAGCAATAATTTTTGTAACGTGTAATTAGGTCAGGTCTAGTATGTGTTCTATCAGAGCGTTTTTTCTCCTTATGAAAAATAAGTCGTGTCTGAATAGACATTAAGTGATTTTTCTTTTGTTGTATAATTACAAATTGTAAAAGATATTAGTTTATAATTAAATGGACGAGAGAGTTTTTATTAACGTGGAATGTTAATGGAATGGAAATTATTAAATTGTATAATATTTAACCCTATGTATTTTTCTTGTATACACGATTTAGATAAACAATTTAATTGTCCATTGTTTTGAAATACAATTGAATGATTGAATGACTGTAGTTCAGCCATTTGATAAGATTAACTTATATTTCATATATTATATGTTATTGTTATCAGTTCGATTGAATTATTGGGATAGCCAATTGAACTGTATTGTTTTCCCCGGAATATTTTCTTTTATAATTATTCCTTAAAATTAACATTTTTTAGTATTGTTAAAATGTAAAAGAAATAATTATAAAACTTTTTAAGGGTGGTCGTGTTACGAATATCGGTCATAAATGAATGACGTAGTAAGGCATTGACCTCTTAACAAGTGCGTATCAGAGTCCAAGGCGACCAAGGTTTGACCTTTATGCCCTGAGGGCAGTTTAAATAAAATAATTCGTTCAAATCCTGTGGAAATTGGAGGATAATTCTGGATCGTAGTATTCTATAGAGAAAGAGGTTAAAATGCGTATTAAGACCCTGTAGAATCTTCGATGATAGTTTTCTTTGTAATGTCCCCACCTCCTTAAAGTTAGTTCAGTTCGAAAGTTTGTAGAGTGAAGTCGCTATATGGATTTGTATATAATATGCCATTTATTTTGAAATACTTATGTTACCATCAGTTGATGCATTTATTGATCGTTTATATTGAGTCTACAATTTAAATAAAATTGTTTATTCAACAACTGGAGTTGTTTGATCTATCATTGTTGAGAAAGGTGTTGAAGATAATTATCACGAATATAACTACATTACTGCATAGACCTGTCAGTCAAGGAACCCCTAGCTTGGGCTACTGATCAGCAGAATCTAGAGACTTCTAATAAAGATACAACTATATGCATTGAATCCGATTTAACGAGTCGTAATAATAGTCATCATAAAGAGGACCATAACAACGTCAAAAGAGTTATATTGAACGCGATCGCGCTATATGGGGAATCCAATGACATGCTTTTTTGTTCTTTTAACTTAATTTAAAAGCTATTTTTAGAAATGGTCAGTGGTTTTTCCAAAAATTGAGGGTCAAGAAGAGGTTCAAAAGAAACGATATTGATCAAAAACGCATTTTCTCACCAGAATACATCAATAGGACAGTTTTCGCAAAAATCGTTGGGCCCGTTTTCGAGAACGCTGACACAAACACACAAACCGACAAACCCACAAACCCACAAATATACCCCCAATTTTTTCTCGTTTAATATTATTAGATATGTAACTTGTTGGAATGTTGGAGGGTGCTTCCGAAACAGTCTTAAATTTAGGCCTGCATTGGCTGCATTGTGATTGTTTTGCCACCTAACTTTGCTTTTTAAGAAACAGATATCCTTGTGAATGGACGGAATGCTTTAGGCATTCACGACTTCTTCTTTTGAAAGCCCTTCTCGACTGCAAGAATGTTTACAAAAGTCCTCTCGCACAAAATGTTTACGACAAAAAAGCTATAATTTAAGACGGAACCTTGTGACGTCACAAGGAAGGGAAGTCACTGCATAGTCGTTTTTTAGGTCAATCAATAATTACACGATTTATTAATTAATTAAACACATTTTTCAAAAGCATAAAAATAAATAAAATATTTGATAATTCTTTTTTTTTAATAAGCTTTCAGAAAATATATACTTTACGCATTTCATTTTTAGGCAGGACTTACCCTTTAAACACACACACAGCTCTCTTTCTCTCTCTGTCATATATAAAACATATATATATATATATATACATAACATTATATGTGCTTTCTCTGTCAATAGAGTATTTGCAAAAGGCGTGGTTTCTAGGTCACGTAACTATGTAAATAGAAGGCATGATGGAGACATGATAGATTAAGATTGTTCTTTAACGTACCTATTTTACACACAAAATATACGGAATTGGGTTTCATAAATCTTAATATTTAACTGTGATACTAGTACTTAGTAGTCCGTCCACGAAGTTAACAAGATTTAAGGCTTTTATAGTTTTTCAGTAGCTATTGTGAAACATTTCACAGCCTGCCTTATGCATTACTTTTAGAAAGTAAGTTAACTTTCGACAATCGACATCTTCAATTAAATATTTTACACTTACTGAACCTATTCCATTGATTTTTAATGGTTAAAATTTAGCTTTGAATATTTATGTTAATTTTCATCGCATGACAGTGTTTTATATATTTTTACGTCATATTGTTAAAATGATGATATTTAAAAATAAAACCTTCTTAAGCCTATAGTAGTACAGCTGCCATTGTTCTCCACTACACAAAGCAAACAAACTAAACACGTGCTTTTTGTCACGTGATTTCATAAGCTCTATTTAAAGTTTAGCTAGAATTCCTTCCTCAGACTTCCTGTGACCGAAGTTAATTGCTTTTACTGGGAAATTGCTACACAAAATTCCCTTTTACATTTCATTTCATTCGTTGGCTTTTTCGGATTTTTCCGTTATCAGCGAAAGAAGTCATTGTTGGTTGAAAAGATTTAAGAGAAAATTATTGTGTTTTTAAACCAGTAAAAAAAGGTTTCTGCACTATTTTTAACACTAGCCCATGAGTTGTTTCCCTTCTCTTTCTTCTTCTTTTAATATATTTTAACTTTGAGTAAGACAATCGTGTTCAAACCAAAACCAAAAAAAAAAAAAAATATATAAAAAAATAAAATATAAAAAAAAAAAGAAAAAGATATCGATATTTTTTGGAATTGAAATAGCAATGTTTGTTTTGCATATTAACTAAATCATTTACAAAGGTATGTATATTCGTTCAATTTTATACTTTGTTTCTTGTATTTATTTTAAGGATGTATTTTTTTATGTACTAAATGAAAGTTCTAGAGAATTATTTTAGTTACATAGAAAGATAGCGAGAATAATAATTGAAGGGTTATGTAGCTAAGATTTTTATCATTTGGCCATTAAAGAAAGCTGTTTACTAATATGAAACACAGAATACTTATGTTGTCTCCAAGAGAAGAAATTTTTCATAACAACACACATGTAATATATATATATAAGAAAAAAAGACACGGAAAATATTTTTTTTACATATTTGGATTAATAATAACGTAAATTTACTGTTGAACGACACAAGGTTTTACTTCAAACATTTTTTATTGTAGATGTAATCATATGTAGCACTGAAAGGATAACATTTCATTCAACAAGACAAAAGAAGTTTGCTAAACAAAGTTATAATGAGGTGAGATAATGAACAAACAATTACAGTGGTACCATGGTACCTCGGAATACGAACGCCAAAGGCTAAGAACAGCAACTTAGAAAATATTATGTCTTGGGTAACGAACAGTGCCTCGGATTACGAACGAAATCGACATACAGATAGGACGGTTTAACGCTGGAGACAACCGATCGCTAACAGTACAAACGAAGACCTCGCAGTACTAACATTGCTTAGCGGATTTAAAGCAGTAACGGATTTCATAGCAGTGGCACTGTTTTAAGTTAATCTTTTTTCATTATTTTCCTTGAAAACATCACCAAGTATGAGTTGGAAGAATGGTAGTGGGGCTGCTAGGAAGATCAAACGTATAACAGTGGAGGTAAAGAAACAAATATCAAAATGGCCATAGTGTGAGTGGCATCGCTAATAAGTACAGCGTGGCTAAGAAAATTATTTCCACCATCATAAAAACAAAGAGTTACTCAAATCAGTCGTTGTAGCGTAAGGCGTAACTAAGCTGCAGAAAAAAAAGACCTCAAATTTGAGAGAAAGTTGAAAGTCTTCTCTTACTCTTGACCAGTGAAAATTAACTTTTATAATTATTGATGTTGTTGTTTTTTTCTCTCTGAATTTAATATGTGACGTACACGTATTCTTTGCGTTTCGTCATGTATAGGAACGGATATTAATATAAAAAAGAACGATTATTTAATCTCGCAGCGGATAGTCTTTATTTCATTGATCTCAATGTTTCAGGCTACGAACCGAGTTCAGGAACGAATTAAGATCGTAACCCGAGGTACCACTGTATTCGTTATTGTATTAAACCATATCTTTCAAATATGTAATCGAATCTGTCTAATTAAACCTTTTAGTTATTTATTGGTATCTGTAAATAAATAACTTCGAAATATCGTGTTTTTCAGTCGATGCTTTCAGCTGCTTAGAAGTCCCCGGACTCTGTCGTTAACATCTTCAGCATTTAGTCTCGTATCAATAGCTCTTGGGATATATGTTTTTTGTATTGCTGAGAATCAAAGCAATCAACAGGTATCATTTTAAGAATAAGATTTCTAAAGCAAAAAAATTCACGTATTTTTGTATGTATATATAGGCATATAGGTAGATGTATAGATAAAAATTTAGATAGGTAGATAAAAAGATAAATAGATAGACAGCTATTCACATAGATAGATAAATAGATAGATAGATAGATAGATAGATATTTAGATAGATATGTAAATATATCGATAGATAGATGGATAGATAGATAGATAGATAGATAGATAGATAGATATTTAGATAGATAGGTAAATATATAGATAGATAGATGGATAGATGGATAGATAGATAGATAGATAGATAGATAGATAGATAGATAGATAGATAGATAGATAGATAGATAGATAGATAGATAGATACATAGATAAATAGATAGATATATAGATAGATATATACATAGATAGATAGATAGATAGATAGATAGATAAATAGATAGATGCGTGGTAGAAAGAAACAGAAAGATAAAATATACAACTAAATATATGGAGAGCTAGAAATGTAGATACATAATTAGATTGATAGATTGATAGATAAATATTAAGAACTTAAATAGCTACACATACATAGATAAACAGGTAGGTGGGTTTGTAATTGTGTTGAATTGGGTATATATAATCTACATAAATATAATAAACAGACAGGTATATGGATATAAAGATAGATAGTTAGATCAATTGATAGACATTTGAAAAATGACATGTAGTGTATTTCATCATCATAGTATGCAGCCTCGCCGACGCCAACAGCCCCAACAGAAGACTGCAGAGATTGTTTGAGACATCTTTTCACCATGAACCACAACCACAGAAGCACGACTCACAACTATTCTCTCCCCTGTTGTCCACCAAACACTAAAGATCTGACTGATGTTTTAATGATGGTATTTTATTTAAGTGTGAAACATTTGTTTTTAATTATATACTAAAGTAAACCTTCAAATTAATAATTTTCTTTTGTACTTTAACAGGTAGACAAATATCAAGAGAAACTCCTAGGTATTTATTTTTATTGTACAGTAATAATTAGTGCAAGACGAAGAGGTTGACCCAAGAACACCTGACGGAGAGAAGTAGAAAAGGATGTGCAGCTGATCAGGAAAAGCTGGAAAGAGTTAGAGAAGATAGCCAGAGACAGGAAGACATGGAAAGAAATTGTTAATGGCCTATGCTCCACTAAGGGTTGATAATGGCGAAGAAGAAGAAGAAAAATTAGTACTTTTTATAAGCACACATGTATAGCTTAAACCGTAATTGAGATAATAGTTTATAATTACATTTAAAAGAAATAAAATTATATTACAATCTAATGGCATAAGACTGCGCATTCATAGTGAGATATCCCATAATCTGGTATTTGAATAGAATGAGTCTTTATATTGTTAGAATTCGTGGTCGAATGGATCTCCATTGTGTGCGACTTGAAATACAAAATAAAATGTTATAAATGTGACAGCCATTAGTTAATAAACAAAAAACTATATAATTAAAAACAAAAAAGACACTTGACGCGTTCTGAGACAAAAAGAATCTTTCAAAAATAGTTTAACGTTCAATTGTATCATTTATTACCTCAAAACAATTTATTTCTTTAGATGAAAACCTGCAACACAAACTTAATACACCTGTGAGTGCACATAAGTATCTTCTACCATCAGATAAAGGTAAAAAAAAAGAATGTTCTAGACACCCTATGATATTTTCATTGTAACTTTATTTAGGTTATTATTATGGTTAATTATATATACATAGATATATATGTACTATGTTATCACTAAATAATGTTTACAAAGTCCTACTAAATCCTCTTAGAAATTGTATAAGAAATATAACTCTTGTCTTTAGAAATAGAAGAAAAAAAAAGAAAGTTATAGTTCTTGATAAATGTGTTATGAAAAATATGAACACGACTTGTGTTGCTGTATAACGATATTTCAAATATGGTTTACACAAATATTACATAAACACGTAAAATGTTTTCACATCAGTTAAAATTTACAGAAATTAGCCTCCGATTTGTGGTAAGTACTTCTTTCCTTTTGACATTCCTTAAAGTTTTCTACCGTGTGCCTCTTTTATAATTTTATGTCGCATACCCCATAATAATAATATAAATAAATAATATAAAGATAATGTCATTTATTTGTTATGACCTAAGAAGATTAAGTTCAAAAAACAGTTTCTTCTTTATTACGATATAAATGGTTTCCATATGTAGAGCTTTAATGTATGTCTAATATAAATTCTTTAACTACAATGGTTTCAGTATATTTTTACAACGTTACATATTTTGACAATTTATTAAAACAAACACTATGTGATTTTTTTCTCTCTTTGTTTGGACTACAATTTAAAAACAAGCAATTAATTTTATAATATATTTTTTGTAAGGCTCTAGGCCTACTGTATGTAATAAGAACCTTTTTTTTAACACATGGTTTCCAATAAAGGGAGTATAATAAAAACTTCGTTTTTACGGTTTTCTTGTTCTCAATTTTTCATTTCCTTTAATGTCCACTTGATTACTCTTTTCATGAAATCGAAATTATAAACACTTTAGCGACTCATCGTTGTGTTAACTACACATTGCCTTGTATGGCGATGTTTATAATATTTGTACGATTCTGCGTCACCAGCCTTGAAATCTGAGGGCCAAATTAAACCAGTTCAAAGTTCCTTTTAACTTCCTTTTAAACTTCCTTTCAACAAGCTTTTCAGTTTGTTTCCTTTCTATAAATACTTAGGACTTTAATTTTATTTAAAATAACAAAACGATTTTTTTTCTTTTTCCAGCAATGAACTTTAGCAATATAGACCACGTGACGGTTTTACTCTCAACAAAATCCAATGAGAAAAATTCAAACAATCATGCCAGAGGGGTGAAAATACATGATGATGGAATAGAAATATTATATTCAGGTACAAACTAACTAATACAGTTGAACAACATTTGAAATAACTTTTTTTTTTCAAATAATCTATTTTCAATTTAATAGTAGTATTCATTTAGAAAGATTGATTTTCTTCTTGTTAATAATACTTCGGCTTCCTTCCGTCTCGCGAGACGATGGTGGATCACCGTGGGGTGAGGTTGCATTTTCTCATGTGGCTGAGCAGGCCTATCCGTGAATGGCAGTTTTTATCAAAGATTTTACACACGTGTTCTGTGCTTTCCATTTTCTTCACCTTTCTCCTAGCTCTTTTTTCTACGGTCTCCTCCATCCTGCGTTCCTCTGCCAGTTTTACCCCCTCCCTGCTAGCAGTGAGCCAGGTGGATCGATCCTGTGCTTTGTAACGGAGGCGTGAGCGATCTCTTTTCCTCTTTCCAGATGCCAATTATCCATATAGGAGGTCCTTAAGAATTCTACCTAGGCTCATTATTTTTACAAGTCCGAGCCATATTAGGCGTCTTTAGCTAAGGACTGGGAACATGCTTTGGGCGCTGACAAGCGACAGGACGTCGTTATGTAGCTAATAATATACCGTGGTAAATCGGACTAAAATTTTTTAACATACTTTGTTAATGCCATTAAGATATTAAATATGTTGGCAGGCAATTGCGTAACTAGACGGAGGCGGAGGGTCGGTTAAAATAGGAGCCGTGGTTTGGAAAGACGCAAAAAAAGCACTTTAAAAAATAATATTTTTATAAAACAACTAAAGTTGCTTACAATTTAGATTATACCTAATGGACACGCAGTGTCCTAATGCTCCCCCCAACGACCGTTAAAATTAAAGGATTAAAAAAATTGCGAACCTAAATAGTTTCTTAGGTATATGTCACTGGCACTAATGTTGTTGTAGATGCGACAAATGCGACATCGTTATATTTCGTTAGAGTGTAGACTGTTATATCTTTCTTTCACTCAATAATAAATCATTCAAGGCGGGTTTGCAGCAAGCATATGTTTATTCATTAACAAAACAAGTATCTATTTCAGGATCTTTTTTCACGTACCATGAATTACATCATCTCTCTTAATATTCTATATCTGTCTCTAACACCATATTTCTTTCACATCCTCATAACACACTTCTTATTGACTTTTCGTTACACATTCCGCACTGGTCACTCGTGCCTTAGCTTATTTATTGGTTAGTGACAGTATAACATGCAATATTTTGTTTAATAAATGACATTGCTTCAATTGGTATCATTATTATTAGTTTATATTCTTATAATTTAATTTTTTTGTATAATGCATCTTTACATTATTATAACAGGTTTGTACTATGTGTACAGTAGTCTCTACTATAAACCAAACACTGACGTTTCATCAGAACATTTCCCTTATCAGGTGAGGCTTCTATGTATATCTGAAATTACTTAAATAAATTTGTACATTTAAAAATTTAAAGAAATAACATTATCGTTTCATTTAATGGATTGTTTCATTAGAGAAAAAGTACTGTAATATTCTAAGCAAATTATTATAACGCTGTATAACTGTATAGTTTTATTCTAAATAAATATTACAGCATTGTCGTATGTCGTATATTAAAGAGTCTTTCTTTGATTACAAGGACGAATGAATTGGTCACATTTACGAATGATTGGAAGAGAGGCTTCTGTTGGTCTCTACATTTTGTTTGTAACTATCTGACCTGTTGAAATGCGAATAAAAAGTTGCACGTTGTATGGAACGACAAGATCCTCACTGTCAAGAATGAAATGTCTGTTCACAGCGTAAATGTGGTGATCATTCTCACCTGTTTACCAGCGAAATCTAGACACTGTACACCTCTCAAGAAAAAGATGGATAATTCTTTTCAAATGGGAGGATAATATAAAACCACCACTGATGTCTTTTACGAGGCGTCCTAACCAATATTATCATTCTCTTATGCCAACGCCGCCTATGGTGGTTAGGGAATGTCTTCAGGGTGTCAGACTGGAGAATCAGAAAGAAATACCTTAACGTAGATCTTTTCAATAGCTGTTGGTCTACAGTTTCGTCCAAATCTCAAATTTAAGTACATCTTCAAGTGCGATTTCCTATTGATGTGGATAATCGAAAACGAGAAATCCTATCACACGACAAGAATGAATGCCGGAATCTTCGTGGTGTCACAGAAGAGAAGGAAACAGCAAAAAAACAAGAATTACAATTTCTGTTCTACCTAAATCTGGATATTCCATGCTCACAAGTCAGCCACTGGCCTAAGAGAAATGTCTTTACGCTCTTTTTAAAAGACTAACGATATCTCAACATTTCTAGAACAAATAGTATTGTAAATTTTTTTTAACTTTATAACGTTAAAAAGACAAATAATTTGTATTAAGTAGGAATCTAAAAAAAAAAAACGTTTTCCCGAAAAAAAATGTCGTTAATGTAAATGTAATAGTATTTCAATAAATTTTGGTAGATGATAGATGATAGATGATAGATGATAGATGATAGAGATGATAGATGATAGATGATAGATGATAGATGATAGATGATAGCTCATAGAGATGATAGATGATAGATGATAGATGATAGATGATAGATGATAGATGATAGATGATAGATGATAGAGATGATAGATGATAGATGATAGATGATAGAGATGATAGAGATGATAGATGATAGATTATAGATGATAGATAATAGAGATGATAGATGATAGATGATAGATGATAGAGATGATAGATGATAGATGATAGATGATAGATGATAGATGATAGATGATAGAGATGATAGATGATAGATGATAGAGATGATAGATGATAGATGATAGATGATAGAGATGATAGATGATAGATGATAGATGATAGATGATAGAGATGATAGATGATAGATGATAGATGATAGATGATAGATGATAGCTGATAGCTGATAGCTGATAGATGATAGATGATAGATCATATATGTTAGATGATAGATGATAGATGATAGAGATGATAGATGATAGATGATATATGATAGAGATGATAGATGATAGATGATAGATGATAGAGATGATAGATGATAGATGATAGAGATGATAGATGATAGATGATAGATGATAGATGATAGATGATAGATGATAGATGATAGATGATAGATGATAGAGATGATAGATGATAGATGATAGATGATAGATGATAGATGATAGATGATAGATGATAGATGATAGAGATGATAGATGATAGATGATAGATGATAGAGATGATAGATGATAGATGATAGATGATAGAGATGATAGATGATAGATGATAGATGATAGATGATAGATGATAGATGATAGATGATAGATGATAGATGATAGATGATAGATGATAGATGATAGATGATAGATGATAGATGATAGATAATAGATGATAGATGATAGATGATAGATGATAGATGATAGATGATAGATGATAGATGATAGATGATAGATGATAGATGATAGATGATAGATGATAGATGATATATGATAGATGATAGATGATAGATGATAGATGATAGATGATAGATGATAGATGATAGATGATAGAGATGTTAGAGATGATAGATAGATGATATATGATAGATGATATAGATGATAGATGATAGATGATAGAGATGATAGATGATAGATGATAGATGATAGAGATGATAGAGATGATAGATGATAGATTATAGATGATAGATAATAGAGATGATAGATGATAGATGATAGATGATAGAGATGATAGATGATAGATGATAGATGATAGATGATAGATGATAGATGATAGAGATGATAGATGATAGATGATAGAGATGATAGATGATAGATGATAGATGATAGAGATGATAGATGATAGATGATAGATGATAGATGATAGAGATGATAGATGATAGATGATAGATGATAGATGATAGATGAAAGCTGATAGCTGATAGCTGATAGATGATAGATGATAGATCATATATGTTAGATGATAGATGATAGATGATAGAGATGATAGATGATAGATGATATATGATAGAGATGATAGATGATAGATGATAGATGATAGAGATGATAGATGATAGATGATAGAGATGATAGATGATAGATGATAGATGATAGATGATAGATGATAGATGATAGATGATAGATGATAGATGATAGATGATAGATGATAGAGATGATAGATGATAGATGATAGATGATAGATGATAGATGATAGATGATAGATGATAGAGATGATAGATGATAGATGATAGAGATGATAGATGATAGATGATAGATGATAGAGATGATAGATGATAGATGATAGATGATAGAGATGATAGATGATAGATGATAGATGATAGATGATAGATGATAGATGATAGATGATAGATGATAGATGATAGATGATAGATGATAGATGATAGATGATAGATGATAGATGATAGATGATAGATGATAGATGATAGATGATAGATGATAGATGATAGATGATAGATGATAGATGATAGATGATAGATGATAGATGATAGATGATAGATGATAGATGATAGATGATAGATGATAGATGATAGATGATAGATGATAGATGATAGATGATAGATGATAGATGATAGATGATAGAGATGTTAGAGATGATAGATAGATGATATATGATAGATGATATAGATGATAGATGATAGATGTTAGATGATAGATGATAGATGATAGATGATAGATGATAGAGATGATAGATGATAGATGATAGATGATAGATGATAGATGATAGATGATAGATGATAGATGATAGATGATAGATGATAGATGATAGATGATAGATGATAGATGATAGATGATAGATGATAGATGATAGATGATAGATGATAGATGATAGATGATAGAGATGATAGATGATAGATGATAGATGATAGATGATAGATGATAGATGATAGATGATAGATGATAGATGATAGATGATAGATGATAGATGATAGATGATAGATGATAGATGATAGATGATAGATGATAGATGATAGATGATAGATGATAGATGATAGATGATAGATGATAGATGATAGATGATAGATGATAGATGATAGATGATAGATAATAGATAATAGATAATAGATAATAGATGATAGAGAGGATAGATGATAGAGATGATAAATGATAGAGATGATAGATACTAGATGATAGATGATAGATGATAAATGATAGATGATAGAGATGATAGATGATAGAGATGATAGATGATAGATGATAGATGATAGATGATAGATGATAGATGATAGATGATAGATGATAGATGATAGATGATAGATGATAGATGATAGATGATAGATGATAGATGATAGATAATAGATAATAGATAATAGAGATGATAAAAGATAGATGATAGATGATAGATGATAGATGATAAATGATAAATGATAAATGATAGATGATAGATGATAGATGATAGATGATAAATGATAGATGATAGATGATAGATGATAGATGATAGATGATAGATGATAGATGATAGATGATACATGATACATGATAGATGATAGATGATAGTAGATAGATAATAGATGATAGATGATAGATGATAGATGATAGATGATAGATGATAGATGATAGATGATAGATGATAGATGATAGATGAAAGATGAAAGATGATAGATGATAGATGATAGATGATAGATGATAGATGATAGATGATAGATGACAGATGATAGATGATAGATGATAGATGATAGATGATAGATGATAGATGATAGATGATAGATGATATAGATGATAGATGATAGATGATAGATGATAGATTATAGATGATAGATGATAGATGATAGATGATAGATGATAGATGATAGATGATAGATGATAGATGATAGATGATAGATGATAGATGATAGATGATAGATGATAGATGATAGATGATAGATGATAGATGATAGATGATTATGCACTAATAATAAATAATGATTAGGAAAATTTCTATTTCGTTTACTTTTTCCTGACAGACTTGGTTTCACTATGTGTACAGAACACGGCCCAATAGTCCAGCAATGTCCAGTGTTATACTACGTACTGTGTTTACTTGCTGTCCAAGCTGTTCGCAAACAAAAGATAGTGTGTATACTGGTCAGTAAGAAGACAAGGCTGATTCAGAATAGTTTTTAAAATGTTATCCACCAATTGTTCAACCAATTATTATTATATTGATTCAGAAATATTGTATTTTATAATGTTTTACTATAATAAAAAAACTTTGCATCCATGGGCCTCATGATTCAAGAGCACACCGGTGGGCACATGAGGGACAGCCACTGCTGCGCTTCTGAGGTATCATTGCGCCGCCGAGAGGCCGCGAGCCTCGGTGGGGAGAAAGCAATGTGCGCAGCGTTCCCGCCTCGATCTTGCCCTGGTGCCTGGATGCCCATACCTAAACAATAAAATGTGTGCTACCGGACGACATTGCAGGTATACCCTCGAGCCACCACGATAATGGTCCGAGGGGAATTCCGCAGTAGGGAAAATTAATGTAGTTCATGTGGCTACGGAAACCGTAAATTATATTACACGGCTCGCAGGGCGGTTGGCACCCGTACGGAACCGCGGTGTTCCCCCTCCAGGTTTACTCCTGATAGTAACATGAGATATTTAGATATTTAGATAATATCGTTACACCCACCCTGGGAGTAACAACCGTACGGCTAGTCCATTTTTTTAAGGCAAATTTTTTTTTTTTAGTAATAGTTTTACTATTGGCCCATTTTGAAATCTCCAGATCAACTCGTCTCGTCTATAAATAGTATCAGTTATTTAATATGAAATCTCCAGATCAACTCGTCTCGTCTATAAATATTATCAGTTATTTAATATGAAATCTCCAGATCAACTCGTCTCGTCTATAAATAGTATCAGTTATTTAATATGAAATCTCCAGATCAACTCGTCTCGTCTATAAAGAGTATCAGTTATTTAATATGAAATCTCCAGATCAACTCGTCTCGTCTATAAAGAGTATCAGTTATTTAATATGAAATCTCCAGATCAACTCGTCTCGTCTATAAAGAGTATCAGTTATTTAATATGTATGTTTTTTCCAGGTGGTGTGTTCTACCTCAAGGCAGGTGATATCATTCAAGTTTGTCTATCCGGGCAAGGAATTCTGGGAAATGATGTCATCAAAGAGTCATCTTTCCTTGGTCTCTACATGCTAGCCAATGTTTAAGCTTGGTGTCTGAACTCTATAACTTATTCATTCGAAAAGAAAATTCATTATGTGTGGTCTTGTAGCCTTTAATTGGGACAAAATTTATTTAAAAAAAATTGTAAGCTGTGATACTGTTGATTTTTTTTCGCCGTTTTATGCTTGGCCCTGCTAGTAATGTCCGCTATTTTTAAGTGTTGCAAATACATTACAATGTACCCCCAATAGCCTTTAAGTAAATATTAGATATATATATATATATATATATATATATATATATATATATATATATATATATATATATATATATATATCTGTGTGTGTTGTAAAGTCGTTTAACATCACTCATTTAGAACATTTCCCATTAATGCAAGTTACAATAATGATTTCATGTTGGCAGTTAATAATAATTATTTTGAATGTACTTTTACCACAAACCAAGCTGGATTGGCCAAGTAAAGAGGATACCACATAACTTTTCCATTTGCCATATAAGCTTAGTGCAATACTGAAAATAGTGTTGCCGAACTTAGATCCACGTAAAAGAATATTCATATGTGTATAGCATGTTATAATAGATTATATATTGTATTTGAACTTTACTAGGTTAATCGTTAGGGGTCATTTATTTATATTTAATTTAGGAGTAGAGATTAATTGCATAAGAAAGTGTAGTTACTTACTATACCTAACAACATCAATGTTTTCTCGCAGTCCTTAAAACTATCTAGTGCGCATTTTCCTTGGATTTCTCAAAATCCATTCTAGCACTTTCTGAACGAAAGTCTATACAAGACGACACGCATTTGTTTTGTTGTGATTGATGATGCTTTCTTTGCATTAACGAAGTTACTTAAACGTCAGAAGTCCCGGATTTATAACAATGTACAATTCGAAAATGTAAAAGAAAACTTTTGAATTTAAAAACGTGAGAAAGAGCATCGATCATAAGATTATGTCGCTTGCCTATGGATGCGTGGAAGGCACTGCACCTGCCTATCTCAAACAGCTCATACCAAAGCATGTGCCATTAAAGATGCTGCGCCCATCAACACAGTCAATCCTGAGATTTCCATGTTTGGATGGTCATATGAAAAAGACTCTTGGTGTGTGCTCGTTTGAATCTGTGGCGCCTTCTTTGGATCAGCTTACCTAAAAAAACTCTGCAACAAAAGAGTCTTTCAAGAAGAGTTTAAAGACATCTCTTTTCCACTAAGTTGATCACGTAAACCTCCATGGACAAAAAAAAAAACTTGTTTAAAACTATTTGAATGTTATTGTCGTTTCATTTTTATTAGCGCGCTGAGCATGCTTTCCATTAGCATGGAGTTAGGCGCTATATAAGTGACCAATTATTATTACTATTATTATATACATCTACACAAAATTAAAACAAATATTATTTGTTTCCATATTAGTGTAAATTTAATAAATTGCACTTGAGGAATTTAAATTTTATGGATTATTGTTGTTTTATTTGATATTAACTATGATACAACTTGTATATCCATGTAAACATTCTTGCAATAAGTATTTACAATTCTGGCGTTTGTAATTTATCATTTTAGAATTCTAATAAAAGCATTACATAGGATTACATCATGTAAAATATTGCATTCTCTATGTCATAGTATTACTATTTTTTATGTGATTTTTTCTTTCTATTTTCTCAGTCCAAGCAAAACAATGTTTAAAAAATCAACAATAAAACAAATTGTGATGTACTGTGATAACACTTGAGAAAGCCTTGTATTTAGTCCACTGAAAACGATGTAGTTTTTTTTAGATAAATATAAGTTATATTAATATTAAAAGAGGTGGTCAATAATTATTGCTTGTTATTTTAGCCAGCCTCTCGTCCTTCATCCTATGTGAAACTATAATTTACTCACAGATTAAACTAGCTAAAATGCCCCCCCCCCCACACACACACTCTCTTTTGCTCTCTGTTTAAACGGATTAATTGAAAAAAAAAAATTCATTGTAATGGAGATTCATGTTTCATTACACTATTTTTTTATATTTCGGACCCATTTTAACTCAAAAATTTCCTATTTCATTATCTTGGCACTTAATAGTGTTAATCTCAATAGAACATTGGCCTTTTGTTCCGACTTACAGGGAGTAGGCTTTGAAATATTATAGGTAGCTTTTTGTATCTTACTCTCATATCTAGGATTGCGAAGTTAGGGAGGGGACGCGTTTACTGTAAATTGGGAAAAAAAAGGGGGGGGGGGCAAAGTATGCAAATCATTACTCCAGAATAGACTCTCATGACATCCAAGATGTTTGTTTTCGTCACCATATCTCCTATCATGGCCAGCTGACTAAATACTATGAAGCAATCTGTGCCAATTTATAGCCACCGATTCAGTTTAACCTTGTTCCCTTCACGTAAAAACAGATCGTTCTCCGGTCCTAGTTCACGTAACCTATGGTGCGATAAGGGGATTAATAATGCCCAACTGTCATTATGCAATTAGACAAACGGAAATTTCCCATACTCCATAGCTATTAACAGCTGCTGCGTTTTTTGAGTACTCACGCAGGTCACACACCTCTGTTGTCGTTTTTTGAGTAAATGGACCAAACAAATTAACTCCTCACTTTTTTATTCCTACGTAAAAATCGGAAATTTCTCGTATTACGTGATCTATGATAATACGAATATGAATAATGGGGAATCCCCAATGACGACAGCTTTCAATGTATTCAAAATAATTCAAATACATTTTATGATTAAGAGATTAGGCCATAACAAAGGCCATTATACTCTTAAGATTTCTATAGTAACATACACTTATTGAAACTTACAAAGATGAAATGGAATAGATATTATTATATTTGTCAAAATTAAAATCTTTCAATTTACGTTTTACAGATAACTTAAAACTATGGATAAAACTGTAGGCCTAAATATATTATATATGTCAGTGTAACCTTTTTTCTGTCCGAATGCTTGCACTTTGTAATCCAATATTAGTTTTACATTTTTTAATTTAAGAAATGTAGTCTATTCACTATTTTAATGACTATTGTTTCCCGGTTTCCTATTTCCATTTAACTAGATATAATTATTATTCCACCAATGAGTTCGATTATAGTAAGTAATAACTTTAAAAGAACAGATTACTGTGACAGTGATGGCAAGCATAGTATATGCAATCGGGTAATCCCCATTATTTGATTTTAATGTTTTAATTTGAATTCAATTGTAAAAATAAAGACACGTAGACCTAAATATGAATATATAGCCTATAATAAAAAATATGCCATAAATACACAAATTTAGCAATTAAGAAAGTTGTTTAGGTCATTTACTTTTACTTTACGGTACACGAGTGTGAGCTTACCAAAGGAGCTTATTTCAACAATACCAATTGCGGAGGTCTAGTTGGATTATTGTAGGCCTACGCCTATATTATATAAGTATTAATTTATTGTTCTTTTTTCTTATTATTCTCTTTTTTTTTATTTAGAGCTATAGTCTTAGTTTTTGTCCATGTGTTTATAATACAAAGATAGATATAGGCCTATACATAGAAAGATAGAAATAGATAGATTCATGATATAGGCCTAGGCCTAGGCTATATACTATATACTATTTACTATATGTTTGTTGTTGTTTTTTTAGAAATATATGTCCTGCTTTTAACAATGATAAATATATAGCCTACCTATATATTTAATATTGTTATTGCCATTTTTTTTAGGGATTCGATTGTAATGTTTTTATTGTTATTATAAAATCCAAATCTGAAACTCAATTTCAAATTACAGCTCTTTATAAAACGTGTTCGTGCATATATTTTTCTTAAAAATTAACCGATAAAGATTTAGATAGTAACATAAGTCTTACGGATATTTCCTAAATTATGTGTAACAGAACTGCGTTTTTTTAGTAGCTGTATTTATTTTTGGACGAATGGCATAGGCCTACAGCTATTTTATACATCGGAAATTCCTGCGAATACGTGTTGTCTAATTTTGTCCTGGCACATGCAGAGACATGCTTCTATTCATTATGCGCCTAAGCTTTGGGTAAGCACTAAGAGCCATTGTAATTAGTTTAATCCTTTAAATAATTGATATTTTTTGGTAATTGATACTGGGAATAATGTATCCGAAGTAGATCGAATTATGTAATTCCTGAACAATGACACATTGTATGTATAATGACATGTAGGCCTTAGATTTATTTCAGTAAATAGTAGACCTATTATTACATAAAAAACACACTAGTGATATAGGTCTATATTACTATTAATGACTACTGTGTAATTACTTTTTTGAGCATACCTTAAAGTCTTTTGGACCCTATGCAGCCTAGTTCAAATCTATCTCGTATAAATTGGTTTTAGGTTGGCTCTTAAACTCTAAAGAATACTGAGTTTTGGCATAGACTATAATATACATGGACCGCTTGCTTTAGTTTTTAATGCTATTATCTTCTGTTTTTTGCAATTCCCGATTCTAAATGAAGTAATTGTAATACAAGTTCCGTTTTATTAAATCGCATTTTTTTCGACTTTAAATGAATACTTGTAGGCCTATTAATATATCATTGACTATAATAAGATGGACCGCCTGCTCTATTTTTAGAGCTTATTTTCTTTTTTCCGTGCGCACACCACACTGATCTATAAATGTTTCCGCTCTGTACCACTTTCGATTTTAATTTTTCATTTTTCCGGTATAGCAATTACGTTATTTAGAATCGGGAATTCCGATCATCAGTGTTTCAAGTCATCATATAGCAGAAATACCATAGACTATAATATACACCGAACATGAGTCTAACAGATAAACTCCATGCTTCTTCAATAAGTAATTATTTAATTTGAACATTTACCTCCAGTATGCCTTTCAATTCATCAACAAAAACTTCCTCATCCATAGCGTCCATATCTTAGTCATAGTTTGACGCACAAAATTTAAAAAAAAATGGTGCGATTCAATAAAACGGAGTTTGTATTACAATTACTTCATTTAGAATCGGGAATTCCGAAATAAGCAGTCTTTCGAGTCATCATATAGCAAGAAAACTAAAGCAAGCGGTCCATGTATATTATAGTCTATGGTTTTGGCAGGTACCGGGCAGGATTGTGTGTGGCAGGTTAGGATTAACAAGCAGGCCTAAGCGAAATGTCCACGTGTGTCTGGCGACCCAGCGGGCACACCACGTCGTATCGACTGTGAACAAAAAACGTGGTTTCCTCGTGTTTTTCCCGTTTTTTTTCCCCCGTCGATACTCGATGAATAAGAGAAAGTAGCAGCACATATAGGCTACTTTCAACCACATGAATTTACCATTATCTGTGGCCCCCAGATGGTTCAAAAATGAAACTGGGTGCAGCTGGTTAGGTTAGTTTTTTAAGTTCTTATTAACTTATGCTTTTATAGCATGTTTTTCTAATTTCATACCTTTCATACCATTTCATACCATTTTATACCATTTCATATAATTTTATACCATTTCATACCATTTCAAACCGTTGCATAGGCCTACTATTTCATACCATTTCATACCATTTCATACCATTTCAAACATTTCATACCGTTTCATAATATTTCATATCTTTCATACCATTTCTTACCATTTCATACCCTTTCATACCATTTAATACCAATTTATACCAAATCAAACCATTTCATACCATTTCATACCATTTCATACCATTTCATACCTTTCATACCATTTCATACCATTTCATAACATTTCATACCTGTCATACCATTTCATACCACTTCATACCATTTCATACCATTTCATACCTTTCATACCATTTCATAACATTTCATAACATTTCATACCATTTCATACCATTTCATACCATTTCATACCATTTCATACCTTTCATACCATTTCATATCATTTCATACCTTTCATACCATTTCACACCATTTCATACCATTTCATACCATTCCATGCCTATCATACCATTTCATATAATTTCGTCGATTCCTTAACCGTTTGCCATTTATTGGGTTGATACACTTGTTTCTTTCAATTACACACTATACAAACATTAAAAACCTTTTTTTAATTAAGTTATATATCCTTACATATGATTACTTGAGATTTTCAATAGATGTAGGCCTAATCATATTCATGGCCGTATTTAGGATTGTAGGGGCCCTGTTCGTGGCCTCGCCTGCCTTCCCCATACCTCAGAAAAATAGCCTAACGTTAATTCATGTGACATTCTGTAAAATCGTACATTTTATGTTTCGCTTAGCTTGGTTGGACTGGAGAGCCTATATTTGTAGGGGAATAAATTAATTTTATTTTACATTTTCAACGAAAGAATAGGAATGTCACTAAAAATATTTTTGGAATGTATGGGGGCAGCTTTTGTGTGGGGGCCTCTGTTCCAATGGAACATGTGGAAGTAAAGTAAATTACCCTTCGGACCAAACTGATCGTAGGGAACATGTGGAACATGCCTAAATACGCCACTGCGGCCTTCCATTTTACATCTATTCTCCTACAGCATTTTAAAGCCCAGCCGCTTTTACTCCACTCCTAACCAATGTCTGATACCCATCAGACTTCAAGTCCCGGGGAACATCCTATCCTCTACCAAGATTCGAACCCAGAACCTTCGGATCGCTAGTTAAACGTGCTGCCGCTCCTCAACCTTTTGTCTAATTACACATAGCAATTGGGTATGTTATTTCTCCATTTTCTAATAAGGAAATACTTTAACATAACCTTTTTTCTCAAATTCTAGAAAGGACTTCACCGATTGGTTTGACTTTAACCAATCAAAAGTTATGGGTGGGTAGACTTTTGGGACTTTCCTCTCTTAAAGTGCACTATGTTTAAGAGAGTTCTTTCGTTCGGTGGCACGAATTGGAGGTTATAAGTCTTGGCCTACATGCACCAACGCGGGGTTGAGACGGACTGATTCGCTCAGCGCTTCCTCGCCACCGCGTTCTCTAAGCAGTTGGAATCTCCTTGGACGCGCTACAGGGTCTGTCCCTTTTGCAATTAGCCCACTTGTGGTCTCCACATTTTCCAGCGTCGAAGCCTATGGGTAAAGAAATGTCTCTGAAATGCCGCTGGTGAAAAAAAGTGAAAATATAAGTCATTAGTACTTTCTCAAGGAGCGATACACAAAATTCATAAAGTAAACTAAACTGTTAGTATACCAACCTTGCTTATTCAATATAGTGAGTAATTCATGTCATCGAAGCATGAACAACCAAGTCATTTCATTAGCATCAAATTGCAAGTTCCATCAGTGAGTTTACATTAGGTAGCTTGTTGCAGTTCAGAGTGACAAATAAGAAAGTTCTGATGAAATTCCCAAGTGCACACCATGTTCACATCTTGATTGACAGCTATAAATCGGTGAATGAAATATGTGAAAGATATGATTTAAGGTCTCATCCTTGGACAACGTCTTAGTGTTGCGTTGGCCATTGAAAAACAAACAAAAAACTGAGATAAGCTAGTAGTAAGTGTCTAGATTAGGATTGCTAATATTTTTTTATTTGTCAAATCCGATTTTCGGTTCTAGAAATCCGATTTATTTTAAACCGGTTTTCGGTTTGTATTCTTCCCCATGTCATTTTGATTCCTTTTTATTATATTTTTATAGACAAGGGGGGGGGGAGTGTTTTTATAGCGAAGTGACCGACCGAGCGATTAAAAAAAACTGGCTTCACAATTTAGCGAGCAGTGTTTATTGGAATCGCATACACGCACGCAAGCAAACTCACAAATACACACACACACAAAAGCGCTACAGAAAGTCTATCGGTCTGTTTGTCTTATCAGTACGATCATAGACTGTAATATCAATGGACCGCTTGCTTTATTATTTCTGCTATATGATGACTCGAAAGACTGATTTTTTTCGGAATTCCCGATTCTAAAGAAAGTATTTGCCATACAACTTCCGTTTTATTGAATCGCACCATTTTATAAGAAATTTAGTTGCGTGAAACTATGATGAACCGAACGATTCTCTACTATTTCACACTGACACATTGTAAGCCTTAGTGTAAGGAGACACTTGTCGAGAGGAAAAGTGAACTACTTAAAATCTGATGCAAGACAGCATTTTTTTTTATACGCTTAATCTATGCTTTATTTATGTTAATTTTGTAGCAATGAAAAAATACAACCTGCGTATCATATATTAACAGTTCTATTCATAGCAACTATAGCAAATTACATTTAGTTGATTTAGAGTCTATATGGTAGCGAAAAAAAAACGTTAAACGATGGTTGGGGATCGATACTGCGTGATAAGCTGTAAAGGTTTCGCGGCAAAATAAAAAAATGGGAACCACTGTACTATTTTGTTCTAGGATGAGTGTGATGATGTAACAGCCTACTAATATAAGCTACCAGGCATTTTTAAATCTACATTTTAATGTTTCCAGAGTGTTATGTCGACAGCTATTTGCTATTAAATTTCTAGTTTCTTTACACAAATGTATTGACACTATAAAATGTCAAAATAACCTAATTGAAAATAGAAGATAATTGCAGAAAAAAATTAAGTTTGTTTTTAAAATTCATAACACACAGCCAGTTTAAGTTTGTGAACAATTTGTAAACATAAGGATAAAACCGCATTTCTTCCCGAGTGACATCCGGACATGGAATGGGTTGCATGAACGAACCATGAAAACCACTAACTTAACATCATTTAAAACACTAAGCAAAATCAGACTGTAAGATATATAATATAAGATAATAATAGATTAAGTTAGTGATAGTATATAATATTATATAGGTGATAAATATGTAGGGGAACAAATTATGAAAATAATTTGACCATATAATATTTTTGGTAAATGCTTAGTCATATAGGCTACATCATAATGATGCTAAGTTATAAAATTAGATGACAAAATCAACTACTTACAATATGATCAAATAAAACGTAGTAGACTACAACATTACAGTAGCCGTAATATTTCAAACATATGTTCCACAGTTTTAACAACTATATTAACAATTTCTCGTTACCTTGACTTTCACTAAAATTATACTTAGGGGAAAACACCATCGGGAAAGCCAGCTTTTCCAAACTTAATCATGTTTTCAATTGAACGGTCGAACGCACGTGATTGCTATCATTGTTATGAGAAAAAAATTAACATCTCAAGCGTGGACTTTTAGATTAATTTTACTGATAAGAAAAAAATACTTTATGAAAACAAAAAACAACAACAACAAATTATGATGTTTTCTTTTTTTACATTATATTTATTAGAAAACAATACATCTTTGTTTTGTCATGTTATGTTTTTTTTTCATTCCCTTCATGACATGTTTAAAATGTTCAAAACTTGATACGAACTCATTTCCACTACTGATATTGTATTTCTATTGTTGGCAATAAGAAAAGAAAATCATTTGTACGTAGTAACCTAACGTTTCACACAAAATAATTTTTTGACGCGGTTATTTTCACATTTCCACTATATAAAGATATTATTTCCTTTTTGAGTAGCCTATATTTAATAGCATATTACTATGACCGATAAGAATTCGCAAGAAAAGAGATCTAATACATTTTAAAACAAAGCATTATAAACAAATATTTTATAGCTAGACATAAGTAGCCTAATAAATTCTGGTTTATGTATCACGAAATGTCAGAATTCTGTGAAAAGTCTATGGTTAGTACATCGCCATAATCTGACAATGTTTTTTCTTTTCTTATTCTTTTTGTTTTCATGATTTAGTATGGGGTTGTGACCCAAGATGTGAGAACTTTAGGTCTAAGCTTTTTTTTTTAAAGCGCTGTCAAAATACATCGTGACGAAAGACAATACAAATTTTTAAAAAGCAATTTCGACAAACAGGATAGTCTAACATTTCTCTTTCAAACGTGGGATTTCCCACTGCGTACATCCTGCTTCCTCAACTTATGAAGCTTTTTCTTCTTTTAACTTTAGGCCTTTGCTTAATTAAGGAGAAGGAAAACTATGACTACAAACCTCCGCTGCATTGCAGAGAAAAGCTATGGGAGTAAACCTCGACCAAAAATCAGGAGCTGGAATCCCTAAGACAGTCTGGCGTTGCCTACAAAGTCCCTCTGGACATTCCTGCGACGCAGCTTATGCCAAGCTATACTTGATCCGCCCTTCCCTTGGACCCATCAGCTGCGTGGAGAGAGGGAGTCTGCTGCATGGGCAACAGCTGATTCTCTACACCCTTTTGGTAGCAGTGTGCCAAAGTAGGATCTAATTCATTCAGCGTGCCAACAGCCTAAAAGTCATCATATTCTTTTTTGTAAACGAGTCTTGATTCATGGTTTTGGGAGTCTTCCGCGTGCCATTGAAAATCGCTCTGCGTACCATGTGCCGTAGGTTGCCGACCGCTGATCTTCACCATCTGCCCAGGTCTGTGCTTGTGCCTGCGCCTCACAGCGTCGACACAATTGCCACTCACGTGTGGGCTTGTACAGCCAAAGCAGAAGCTGCAAGGCAAGGAGCGCACACTCCCCAGGTCCCCAAGGGCACACTAAATTCCGTCGTCTCGTGAAACTAATGGAAGCCAACATGCAAGCTTATAAAGCTTTGGTCAGGATTTTCGCTCAGGATTATTAAAGTGAGCCTCGATTTGATGGAACAAATAATATATAATCACTAAAGTCAGAATAATAGAAGCAAAACACAAATGTAAAATTTAAATTAAAAAATACACAGTTAAAGACTCTTCGATGAACCGCTAACAAATTACTCCTGAATACCTCTACGTTTTAATACAGCGCACTCAAGTTTCAGATTGATTTTAGTTTATGGAGACACGTAGTTTGAACAGATGATTCTGACAGCTGTTCAACATTGGCACGTGCACACAAAGACCTTTTCATTTCTTTTCATCCCCTTTATTTCATTTGTTTATCTTTGATGTTTTTTTTATACTTCTCTAAGCTAACACGGCTTCTTTGGCTAGAAATGTGTTCAACAGATGGCCAAATATTGTATTTTAAGGCCCATCCCTTATTTCTCGAAATCATTACTTTCTCTTTCGTTCTGAAGTGCAGTGTATTTTTTTAAAACGTGTTCACTATATATGTATGTGACATTACAAAAAATTTGCTCACCTCACACACACACCTCCTCCCCCACCCACTTTTAATCATTTCCTACGAAAAAGTTTTCGGAATTTCCACATAGCCGTCAGCAATACTTGGCGTCAGTCCAAAGCTATTGTTAATTAGAATGTACATGTATAATTAACAGTATGAATAGAATAAACTAGCAATTACAGAACACTGTTTCTGTTCACCAAGCATGTTTTCTACTTTTTGATCTAGTGAACTTTGTATTCTCTATTTCTGGCCTATTATTGAGATTATATAATGAAAACTTAAATGATTTTCCATAAATTTTGAGTCAAGTGACGATTGCAGTCTAGATTCCCACATATTTTGGGTTAAAATTTCACAAAAAGATTATTTGTGTCGAAATAATAATTATTACAGTAGAGGGTGAAAGGTTTATTGACATATGAAGATAGATAGATTGAGTGATAGATAGATAAATAGATATGAATAGATCGATACACAATTAGATAGATGGGTGGATGGTTAGCTGGCGAAACATAATAAGTGGTTAAATAGTTAGATAGATAGATAGATAGATAGATAGAAAGAAAGATAGATAGATAGATAGATAGATAGATAGATAGATAGATAGATAGATAGATAGATAGATAGATAGATAGATAGATAGATAGATAGATAGATAGATAGATAGATAGATAGATAGATAGATAGACAGAAGGACTTTAAGTACTCAGTTAAGTACTGCAGTTTCACCTCCCCATCCCACTTTTATTCCATCACTTGATCTACTAAATTGTTTTTGTTTTTTGATGTTTTTTCGAGTCTTTCATAAGATAAAGTTGTTGTGTTTTTAAGTTTGAAATTCAACGCTTTTACCACTTTGTTTTTTAACCTTCCTTTCTTCAAAATCTCTAAATTTAGTGCTTTTACTCATTGTGTTAAACTTCGTCAGGTTCGATGTAAATATTGTGTACTTGCGAGAACCCTAGAGCCTCTTTACGAAATCTAATAATTTAAAAGCCTTCTATAGTTGTTTTTATTTAGCTTTTTTTTGTAAGGCGATAGTCATCACTTACGCCTATTATTTACTATAAATACATCAATACATCAGCATTCACAATTGGTTTTCCCGTTTATTTCGTATTGCAATCATAGACTATAATACACATTGTCCGCTTGCTTTAGTATTTCTGCTATATGATGACTCGAAAGACTGCTTTTCGGAATTTCCGATTCCTTGTTTCCTTTGCACTTCCGTTTTATTGAATCGCTTCGATTCTCTCAATGAAAAATTAAAATTAAAATCGAAAGTGCTGTACAGCGGAAACATTTAAGAGACAACATAAGGTTCACTTTAAGAATTTTATTTATCTTCATGCCTTCTACGTGTACTATGTCTAAAAACTTCCTCAATGCTTACATGCGCGCACACACACACACACAAATGCCAACTCATATGTCATCATTTATAATAAGAACGCACTAGCCCATGAGGTATAATAATCACATGCTAAAAGCATTAATCTCAAACCTGCGTCAGCTTTCTTAGCAAGCAAGCCTTTTTTCTATTTACGGGTATTTCAACTAAGCTTATCAATATTCTAAGTAAATAAATAATATGATGCTTATTGTAGATATATGTTTGGTTACTCTATCTTTAGTGGGGTTATTTTTCCACGAAAAGTAATATTTACAGATTTTCGTCAGAGAGACAAATGTATAAGAACAGTGTAAATTAACACTTTCTAATATCTTACTAAGGTCTTTTATAATGTAAACACAATGTAAGTTTTAAATCAAAAGAATGTAAAGATAAAACGGCTTGTATTCATAATAGGTTTAGAGAAATAATGCACATAGATATATATATATATATATATATATATATATATTTAGATTTAATGCATGTATAATTTGATGGGAAGGCCTCAAAAGATAAATGAATGAGAGAATGAGTGGAACGGACGGTCGAAAGGATAGATGGATAGAAATGAATAAAAGGTTATATATAGCTTATATTGAGTTGGTATTTAAAACTGTACAAAATGTGTTTACAATGGGTTAGAGACTATTAGTGTTGCTTAAATAAATGTGTATTTACAATGCTAAAGATACATCTTGATAATTTATGTTTAGGCCTACGTCATTTTATAGGTTGACCTATATTTTATTTTACTATAGAATTTCTATTACTGACTATTTGAAGTATAGTGCACGTCAGCGCGCTCGGCTGGCGTATGTCCTGGGTTCGAATCCTGGTGAAAGCAAAAATATTCTCCGGGTTGGAGAGTATCCCTGAGTCTACCGAATTGTGATTGGTACCTGACATAATTTCGGGCAAAGAAAAGGCGGGGTCTCGGTGAGGAGGAAGCAATGGACTCAGCAACCCCGCCTCACAACCACCCGATGCCTGGATGTCTGTACCTATAGTAGCCTATAGGATTTGTGCTACCGGGTGACAGTGCAGGGATACGGGCGATCCACCATGATAATGATCCTTAGGGGAACCGCACTGAACAATCGCTTGCTCCGGAATCTTTACAGTTAGACAGCACGCCATGCCGAGGTGGCTGGAGCCCGGACAGAGCTTGGGAGTGCCCCCCCCCCCTTAGCCCAACCCTGACATTACGCCGTGGACACAAGAGGTCTTTGGGCTCGTCCGGTTTTTTTATGAGACCATATAACTCGGTAAGAGTTACTTCAATAACTCTATGGATCTATTTGGTCCGCCGGGACTACTTTTTTAAACTTTCACTTTACTAAAAGCCTGCTGTAGTTGGCGGAGGGATAATGTTGGAGGGATAATGTTGGAGTTTGCAGTTTATGAAACAGTAATATGAATATGTCACACCAGAACCGTTCAATTATATTTGATGATACAGTAATTAAGTCACGCCAGAAGCGTTCCCTTGTGTGTTTGTTTGTGTAATATTAGGGTAAAGACAGAGATTGAACTTTAGAACTGAAGTAAATTGATGAAATAGCCAATTGTTAGGCTACTATAAGTTGTTTGAGTTTTAAATTCACACATCAATCGGTAGCTCGGCCGAGAGAAAAACGCTGTTAAATTATTGTTAATAACAATTAATTATTAGTTTGGGCACAAAAACCTCATGTTATAACAACACTGGACAATACTTTATTAGACCCTACCAGCCTTTTTTTCCGTAAAAAAAAAAGTTTACATTATGTGACTAGCGAAAACCAACTGCGAAGTTAATTTGTCTCAAGCAATTTACTGGTGCAAATTTTGAAGTGTTCTCTCAAGCATAATCTTAGTTGTCGAATTTCCCTTTATTTTAAGTCAGCGATAGGCCTAATCTAAATTCTAAATTTAATGTTGGTCGTATGCCAATCAAATTGTAATCATTGCCTTAATTTCGGTTCGCACTAATAATTTAGTAATATGTGGCTTTTCCATAACAATTTAATAATAGGCCTATTTTCTTAAATGACCCTCATGATGGTTCTTTATATTATAGCGCTTCTATTCAGGCTATTACATTTAGCATGCTCAATGCGCTCAGTACGTAGTGTCGGTTCTATATGGCCTAATGACCTAATACAAAGACACAGGGAAAACCCAAGTCATTACTATTTTAAATTTGACCTTTAGCGTTGTTTTTTTGTTGTTTTTTTTACTTTGTTATAAGCTTAGATGTCAATTTAGTCTTTAAAAATTCCTGGTGTGAAATATTTGCCCTTAAGGAAAACGTGACTATTTACTCAACACAAGGAAGCGGTGTAGCCTTTATATTACATTATTAGGCCTACAATTGGCTTATAAGCTTATTTTTTTTAGGCCTAATGAAGAAGACGATACAAAAAAAAAACGTAAAGTTTACTAATGATGAAGCTTATAGCTGCTAAATTCTGGGGGGCTGCAATCAATGTACAGTAGCCTATATAATTTATGTATTAAGTAAACAAAATTAAATGAAGAAAAAACAATTGTCAATCTCAGTTTCGGGACAAGACAAGAATTATAATATTTGTTTGAAGGGGCCCAGTAGTGTACTGAACCGCAGTTGTAAAATTACCTAACTAGTTTATGACTTGTTTTATTGCAGGGTCCTAGTGCTTATCTCTGACTTAGGCCTACTAGATTTTCTTTTTAATTCTTAGGAACAAAATAAAACTCCTATAAACAGAAACTATAGGCCTAAATACGGCAAAAAACTGACACGCATCATCATCATCCTCGCAGTCAGACTATGAGTATTATTTGGCATTTATGGTAGGCCTATAGGCCTATTCTTATTCTTATTCGAATATTATTCTAATTCAGCCGCTTCAAGAAATTGAATGTTTTTTTAGTGCAGAGTCTAGGCTACAAGTTAATGGTTATTTATATGTAGGCCTATCGTGGACTATAGTGGCTAAAATTCTCGAGCAAATGTTCAAGTTAATTCCAACGACATGATCGAGTGGTAGGCCTATGTTCAATTTTTTTCTTTTAATTTCATTTACTTTTATTTTCAAAATGTATTTATGCATAAAGGAGTAGAAATAGGCATACTAGGAAATTAATTGAATGTTTAATTTGCAAAGTGTAGAATTTTTTTTTTTTTTTTTTTTTGTAGGCCTATGTATATGTTTCCTACAGACCAGGTCACAAACCGAAACCAATTCAGGAAGTTAAATTACCAGTTAGTGAAAAATATGGGAAAGGGGTGGGGAGATCAAAATAACACAAGCTTAGTAGGCCTATTAATTATTATAATGATGAACCCGGTACTAGAGATAGACCTAGACCAATAGGAAGGTACACATTTTCGGATTTTCGAACATGAGATTAAATCTATTTCTACAACCCTCTAATAAATAGGCTAAGTGGTGATAATAATATAGGCCTATGAAATAAGCTTATTGGCCACAATTTCCAAACAAAAGATTTAAAAAGACTACACACTTAAAAAAAAATTAACTAGTTTATAGGAAGGGATATTAGTATCGTTTTTTTTTTCTTATCAAATATTCGGTTCTATAAATCCGATTTTAAACCAGTTTTAAACCTAACTGTCCTCTGTGTGTTTCTTTTGTTATTATGTATGTAGGCCTAGGCCCTATAGGTGGAAAATGAAGCAATTGTTCTCTTGAATGATATAGTAGGCCTACGTGTGTGTATGTATATTTTATAAAGTGCCAAGCTGAGAGGGTGCAGCTGGTACATTGCTCTGGGGCCTATTAGGTTCAAAAGGGTAGTTATGAAGTAGGCCTACAATACATGTAGCCTACAAAAATATCCTTAATCCCCATCTTTTAACTTTAAAAGGGGTTCACTTTCAACCTTACTCCTGCATAAAATAATCTTCTCTGCGCTCCAGTTTAGCGAGCTATGTTAATTATTAATTGGAGTCAAGAGCACACACATATACACAAATTGAAGGAAAACAATAGGCCCTAAGTAAAAAGCGCTACAGAAAGTCTATCGGTCTGTTTGAATGTTCGTTATGTTCGGAGCCTGATAACAATGAACAATGTTCAGCGTCTGTGGGTAAACCCAAGTTTTTTGTTTGCTTTTCGAGGACGTGGATCAAAATAATTGTGCCAGAGTCGAGTTAGTGGTAACTCAACATCTGCGTTTACTGTTGTTAATCTGTGTAAGCTTATTGCAAGGAATATTCGGGATTTGAAGAAACAACAACAATAGGCCTAGACTTTGAGTCGCCTATGACAAATTAGACAACTAATGCAAGGCATTTGTGTAAGGAAGTATTTTGTGCGAATCAAACATGGGTTTTAATTAGGCCTAAGCTTATTTATTCGAGACAAAAAAAAACACAAAAAAAAAAAAAACCTGGGACACCATATTTGAATGACTTTCTCTAAACTGTCAAGAAAATCGAAAATCGGTTTTAAGTATAAAATCCCTATTTATGGGTACCTACTATATTTAAGTAAACCAAAGAATAAGTATGTAGCCTAATAGGCTATATGGAGAGTCCATGCCTACATGTGCAGTTCTAATTCACTTCTACTTCACATAGATAATTTCGCAACAGTTTAACTAAATGAAATCATCAATGTGCAGAGTAGGCATAGGCCTAATATAGATGCAGCACTAGCGTTGCACTCTGAAACTCTGAAATTTGAAAGTTAAAATAGATAAGCTTATTCGGCTGATGGCAGAAAGTCAATGTCAGTTTCGTCCGAAACCGAAAGCAAACTTTTAGACTTTGGCCGAAACCGAAACAACGCAGAAAGAGGCTATTGCCGAATTTATAGGTCGGCCTTTAATTGTAGCCCCACTCTAGATCTATTCATCCAAGAGATAAAAAGGATGCTATTAAGAATAGGGCGCGCGGTGGCCAAGCGGGAGCGCGTTCGGCTGGCGTACCGCTCGAAGGTCCTGGATTAGAAACGTGTTTATAGCTAGGATTTATTGTTCCCGGTTCCTTGAGTCCCTATTGAATCAACCCAGCCTCGATGGGTAGCCTACCCGATTTTAGTTGGAGTAAGCTTAGGCCTAAAGTATAAAAAAAACAACGACTGGGTAGTCTATATTGTGTTGACCACGCAGTATGCCATGGCCATAGATGTGGCATAGATACTAGTGAGAGCTGATTCACCGCTCACTGACCTATGGATTCGTTTAATCCGACAGGATACTGTAGGCTTACTAAAAAAAAAAGTTGTTACGTGGACAATTAGGTCTAGGCCTACAGTAGATGGTTTAACCTGCCAGAAGAAATAAAAAAAGTTACGTGCCTTGTGCCTACCCCTATTCGCTATGCCTAGGCCTATATTAGATCTAGGTCTAGGCCTATATATATATATATAGGCCTATAGACCTACACAGGGCTTTTTTGTAAAAAAAAAGGTACCGGAACTCCTATAAAAAGGTACCGGTAGGCCTACTCCTATTTATGTCCGTCGTATCATAAAGAGAAATAACACTGAAATTAGAAGTCTATGGAAAAAGGTGCCGGTAGGCCTACGCCGTACCGGTGCGTAGGCCTACCGTCACAAAAAAAGCCCTGGCCTACATATTAAATTAATGTCAACTTTGACCCAATGATGAAACACTTCGTTTAGTCAAAAGCGAAGGATTCTAAGACTAAGTGTTTAATTTTAGTTTCTAGTTATATTTTCTTCCTCATTTCACAACACGGCGATGTTCTTTTATTAAAGATTGTTACGCCAGTCTCTTCAATGATTAAGTTAATATTACTCTAGAACAGGGACCGGGAACCTTTTTGTCTGAGAGAGCCATATAATAAGGACACCACATAAAAATTTTGAAAAGTAATTTTGTGAGAGCCATACATTATGTTTAAATTCAAGTAGGCCCCTAAATGTGTTCATTTTGTCTAATTTCAACACTAAAAGTCCAATAATTATGTCTCTGAATTCTTTTTAATAACATTGTTATGCTGTCGCTAATCAATATCGATATGCAATTAATATGTAGAAACATTTTTTTTTTATAATTGAACATTTGTCTGCGAGCCAGATGCAGCCATCAATAGAGCCACATCTGGCTCGCGAGCCATGGGTAATAGGCCCTAAGTCAGAAATTATAGGCTAATTATAAATAATAGGTGTCCTAGAACAGTTATTTGGACTTATCTGATCTTATAAGTTTACAGACGTTCCTTCTAGATACAATTTAAGATTATTACGTCCACTAGGCCCAAAACTCATGCAGGGCGACAGGGATCCGTCGGTGGCAGGGATAGAACCCGCGACCTGTCAGTTGGTTTTTTGGTTGACAGTCGGTGATCTAACCGATGGACCAGCCGGCTTCACTTGTGGACTTGTGGAACTCGTGAGTTTACAGTTATTCAAAGTTATTGGTGATGCTTTAGACTTTAGATTACTTTAGAATTTAGAGTTAGAGTAACGGTAAACTTAAAGCTTAGACTTATATAGCCATTAATTATTAGGCCTACAGTACAAACAACACTCACATTTAAGTGCCTACATGTTGAAATAATTACGTTATGTTTAATATTTTGTATAAATAATATATATTTGTATTAGCATCGGATACTAAATACACATATTAAAATAACAAATAGTTAGTGTAATGACACAAAATTAAACCTCTTAACTTCAGTCACAGTCAGTGTGAGCCTAAATTTTTGAAGTTGGCAACCTCAAAAACAAAATGGACTCATAATGATCAAGCTACATGTTACATGTGATTTAAATATTTATTAATATATTATCCAAATAATGTTACTAGAAGGTAATACATTTTTCAAATATTACTTGCCATTATTATTTATTTTTAAATGTATTTTTGTTTTATTATGATTCTAAAAAAAAAAGAAGGTCGCAAGGACTTGCATTTTCTATTCATTCATGATTAATCAACAGTCAACAGTCTTCCCGACTCTTCTACTACTTCTTCTTCTTCATGTCTTCATATTACTGTGGAGACCCCGTTAGGACCGAGGAAAGAGTCCACAAATTAACTAAACATAAAATTAAAAACATCACAAACAACAATTATAAACAGATGACAGAGTGTCACTTTAGTTTTAGGTTTTTAGACCAGCCCTTCAGAGATGATTTGAAAGTCAGAACAGTAGAGGGGCAGTGATGGAGGGCTGGTCTCCGGGATTTAAAAAAAACTATTTATAGTAGGGAATTCCCAATATATAACATAGGCCTATATAAAGTCTTGAGATCTAGTGGGTATAGTTGCATTTTTCAAAATTTTAGAAGCAATAAATAGGCCTAAATCGCCCAATGGCATTGTCCTTGTCCTTATTCGCTATAGAAGGCAAAGGTGAGTTTTAGTTTTATCTTAGTAAATTTTATCTTTTATAGTATAGGCCTAGGGTAAGTATAGTCTGTATACTGTATAGGCATAGAATATAGGCCTATACCGCCTAGGCTAATATTAGCTATATTAATTTAATAAAAATTAACTTTAATAATACAGATGCTCCTTCGTTAAAGACGATTATTGCATCCCACGCTCATCCGTGGGAGTATAGTCTCTGTCTTGCATCTTTATTAATGTTTAAAATGATGTTAAGTTAGGCCTACTGGTTTTCAGGAAGAAAGAGTTGCCTACTTACTACTTAGTATTTATATCGAACGACGAAGTGGAGTAGCTATTCGGACCCGATAGACTTAGTGATAAATAGTTAGTATCGGTTAGTTTATATAGGTTAGGGATGGCTTTGTAGTATTTTTGGTAATAATAATTAATTAATAATAATAATTAATTAATTAATAATAATAATAATTTGGTAATAACTTTGAATAACTATAAACTTTTGGTAATAATATCGGTTAGGTTTATAAAGGATAGGGATAGATTTGGTGTTTTCTGTGCTACTTCTTACAATATATATGGTAAAACAAACATTTTTTGTGTTGGTTTCCCTCTTTTTTGATGTTTTTTTATGAGTTTTAAAGAATTCTGACTGAAGCTGGGTCCGAATAGCCATATCATGCTAAAGGTACCTGGGTCCGAATAGCAGCAGCCTATTTATATATATGCATTTGTCGATTTGTTCTCGCATAAAATAAGGGATAAGGAAAGTGTTTTTGTCCTTACGTTTATCTGAGCATTGCAACAGGTTGTTATTGTGTTGTATTTCAAATTAGAGTTTAATTTAATTCCTTTTATGAGTATGAGTTAACTTATATTTATGACTCACTTATATAAATGACTGAGTTATGAGTATTACTGCTTATACTTTACTCTTTGCCCTTCTGTCCTCTAGTGTTTCTAGGATTAGTGATTTGACTATTGGTGTTTCTCATTTTAGTTGTGAATATTCGCTAGTAATGAACCTTGCAGCTCTTTTCTGAATTTGTTCTAATTTTTTTGTTTTCTTTAGACTAAAGTTTAGTTGATTGGTCTCACACACATGATTCACAGCCTATTTATATTTCTAGTATAGGCCTAACTAAACTGAAATAGCATTTTTATTTTACATTCTTATTATTACATTTCGCCGGTTCACAGACACTTAATCCTCGAGTCACTTAATCCCCAGACACTTAATCCTAAGAATGCAATTTTAGTTATAGAATTATGAAAGATTGAAATATAAATCATAACAAACACAAAAAAGCTAATAGGCCGATATTCAATTATTTATTTTGTTATTAAGAGTTTGTGAGGTGAGTGTTTTTTAAATCAGTGTGACAGAAAAGCTAAAGATCGGAGATACAGAAGACGATCCATTGACTCGTAGCGCTGCACAATGTTGTCGATTCTCCTGGCTAATGCAGCATACTTCTTTCTTGGACGCTGCTCTGTACCAGTGCATGACTGCAGTACTGATGCCTTGTGCAGTTGACAATCCTTACTTTGACCATCAAGAAATGTCTACATTGTTGGATGATGACACGAGAAGAGAGATTGGAGGGCGTAATGCCAACCCTCTACAGTGTCGTTTGTTCGTGCAACACAGCCGTTTACGTCCATGTATTTATTCCCCTTGACCTCTTTCTTTTCTTTTATCTTCAAACGTAAAAATCATCAATGGGAATAGGGCGTTTGCAATCCCGTGACAAAAAGCACGTGATTTGTGTTTACTTTGAGTAATGGTGTACAATTAAATATGGCCGCTGTATTAATAAAGTTCCATATAGGCTCGAGCTTTTTTTTAAATGATTGTTGTGTTTTAAGTCTTATGAAGATTTAAGCTGTATTATGTATGTTAAATAAAATAGGCTATTTTATTATTATCATAGACATAGATCATAGACGATGTGAGCCTAATAGTGACTTGACTAGATAGCCTATTCACCAACAATATCACTTGACATCGTAGCCTAGCCTACGAAACATTAAAAGTGTAGGCCTATAAAGTGAAATTGAAAGTGTAAATAGGTCTAGCCGGCCCTAGCCTAATCACATTAATCAATTAATCTACAGTACTACTATTTACCTCCTTATTTTTGAGTAGGATAGCCAATATTCAGATGTGAATTTTGCATGATAAAGAAGTAATTTACTTTCACCACGTTAGGTTTGTACCTCAAGTGGGTTCTATATTTACACAAATACGTCACTAAATGTACACAAAAAAACTTAAGCTCCGCCTACTAAGAACGCTCTATATAATCAGAGGCTAATTAATGTTCTGTTAATTAGTATGATAGATCGTCACAGGAGGGAGCCCTTAAATCTACCATAAGAAAACTGCTAAAATTGTCAGCCATGCACTACATATTGCTTTAGAAAAAATTGACTGGGGATTAAGTGACTCGAGGATTAAGTGTCAGGGATAAAGTGCCTGGGGATTAAGTGACCTGTCAACCCGGTCGCCGGACACGTAAACACTCCTTTAAATTTAATAGTACTGATACTCATAGTTTATTGTATTATATATATATATATGTGACCCGTTCTGACAAAATGAGACATAAGTCGCGAATAGCATTTTGTGCTAATCGAGTTTTTGTGTTGTGGGGGTCTTTTCGTTGAATTTTTTTTATCTTTGTAAATACTAGTTTATCCATTTCTAAATCATAATTTATATGTGTTTTATATTTTTTTCTACTTAAAAATATTTTAATTAAATAAAATTATTTTGATCAACGTGTGATTTAAAATTTAGTATAAGTTCACTAAACTTCGGCTTTATTTAACTTATTGTTTTGTATCAAACCCTTGACAGAACCCCATAACATTATATATCCTTGAAAAGGGCAGACTTTCGGGAATTTCTATGTGATCACTATTTATTTATAGAAACCAATCAGAAAATATTTAAGCCTAAAGTTTGGGATAAACAATTCCTTTCTTTCTATCCAATGAAAATTCTTTTATAAATTGATCATTGGTTACGATACCATATTTTTCCAATACAAATTAGCTGATTGGCCACTTAGGATTCATAAAAAGGAACTTTTACAAATGTAATAAGAATATAAAACTAAAATGCTATCTCACATTAGTTAGGCCTATACTAGAATATGCAGGATCTGTATGGGACCCATCAACTAAAGGAAACATTAAAAAATTAGAACAAATTCAAAAAAGAGCTGCAAGGTTCATAACTAGTGAATATTCACAAGAGTAACACCATTAGTAAAATCACTAAACCTAGAAACACTAGAGGACAGAAGGGCAAAGAGTAAAGTAGTAATAATACATAAGGCATTAAACTCTAATTTAGAAATACAACACAATAACAATCTGTTGCAAAGCTCAGATAAACATAAAGACAAAAACACTTTCCTTGTCCCTTATGTGAGAACAAGTGCATATAAGTACTCTTTCTTCCCGAGTGGCATTCGGGCATGGAATGGGTTGCCTGAACAAACCAGGAAAACCAGTAACTTAACATCATTTAAAACATTAATAAAAATGCAAGACTAGACTCGGACCACGGATGAGCGTAGGACACAATAATCTTCTTTTTAGAAGGAGTGTTTGTAATGTATAAGATAAGATATTTAAAGATAAAAGTCTATTAAATTGTATTTGTACTATGACTTTTATTAGGCAATCTACCTGATCGATTAATAGTATTTTAATTCCTTTTTTTCAGGTCACAATAATGTGTTTAAAAATAATGACGGGCTAGAACTACAAGGAGTGCAGTCGGAATACAAAACACCCTTTATTGATGTTCCAATTTATGAGCCAGTCAATAACAGAGTGACGGAATCTCCTCCTGTAAGATTAACTTCAACAATCACCAAAAGGTAGATCTTTTAACTAAACAAGTAACTATTTAAATAAAATTACACACATTTGTTGGAGCCTAAGCAGAGGCTAACATGACAGTATTACTCATCACACTTTAGTTATATTTTTGTATTTAGAACTCATTATAAAAATTAGCTTTTTCCTGATTGGTTCTCTCAATCTCTTCTTAAATATTTAAAACATAAACAATTTAAATGAGGAATGAATTCTTGTTGTTGTCGTTGACAATAATGTTAGTTATACCACTGTGATGCTTAATATATGTTTAATAATAAAGAACAAGTAATAATTTTATTTATATAACCATGCCAACAAACATAATGTAAGCTCAGAGTGCATTAAGTTAAACACAGTTATTTAATTTTACTTAAGAGATATTTCTAGTTTAGCACATATTAAATAAATTAAATACTTGCTCTTTTCTCCAGGTTGCAGTTGGTGCAAATAGTCTCGTCCTTTATTGCCCTAATATTGAGTATTATTGCGGTTGTCCTTGTCACTACAAACATTGACATAAACCAGAGCAACCATCAGGTAGGAATAAGCAATAGATAACTTCACTAACTTTAATATTAATTCTAATTTATAATATAGAACATATTTTTGGTTTTGGAGTACATTATAATAATATATTTTTTTCAATGTGTGTAATGTCTTGACTCTATAATATAACTTCAACTTTATTTACATGACTTAAAGATACAACATAGTAGAAGTCTAAGTCAGGCCTAAAATATTCACATTATCATTGTATTGGTCAGCTTCTATCAAGCACGACCCATGGACTCCCAGTCTACAGTCGTTCTAACGTCTATGTTTACTCCCATTGGATAGGCAAACCCTTGAAACCATTATTTGAGATATGTCTACCACTGTCTATTTTACCCCCATTGATAAGACCGTAACATAAGTGTTGTTCCATAATATATTAGAGATTTTACGCCATTTAACATATGAAGCTTAAGGGGACTGTTTTGCTAGTTGTTAGTGCTTATAATATTTGTATTATTGGTAGCGTGGTAATATGTATAAGAAACTTAACATTTTATTCAGATCCAACTCAGCCAACTGACATTTATTCTATTCAGCACTTTATACGTAGACTTGAGAAATGATCAAGTGACAATTGTAGTTTCTACTTACTTCAAAAACTTTATTCAAAACACAAACACAGATATATGTATATTCTTCTATGAATCAAAATGTAGGAATTGTAGGCACATATGATATACTTTTAATTAAACAATTTTACAATGGAGATATTAAATCAGTTCCATGACACTTGACATATTGGCTTCTGGCCCAAATCTAACAAAAACTTAATCTTTTTCTATAGAAGATTTCCCAACATATATTGGGTGCACGGACCTATACAACTTTAATAAGGGATACTAAATAATTAATGTAATAAAATGCAAATGTCTTAATATAATTATCAAATCAATTAACTCATTATTATAATAATTATTTTTGGAGAGGCAATATCCACACTAGTATTATTCCAAACTAACCAAACTGAAATCAATTTCAACTACACTTTTGGGAAACTCAGACACATCCTTAATGCTTATCCAGGTGAACCTTTTTTTTTTAAAATTAGAACCTAAAGATGAAACATCAAAACATCAACTTTCTAGTCTACCATTAGCATTAGTCCACAAAAGATATTACGGATTAAAGCAAAACCCTTATCTCCATACCTAACTTTTCAGTTTACATATCATGTTTTCAATTATAGCTGTAAGTAAGTAAAATTCCCATCTGTCAAAATTGATGTAAAGGGCAGGTAAAGCAGTGTTCACCAATTTCTTTGGCCATGGCATACTAGGGGATGTGTGGCCAGCACAATGCCCAGCCTCCATTACTTTACCCCAGCTAATGTCAGGTACCCATCAGGAACAAATTCTAGCCTTCACCAGGCCCTTCGGTATTTCAGTCGAACTCGCTGCCGCTCAGCCACCTTGACCCCTAATTGTAGCTAAATTTGTGCAAAAAAACTACTCCTCATGTTATATATATAATTTATTTTTTATAACAAACAGGCCACAGGTTCAAACATTACAAAAGTATCAGTGAAGTGCAAGGATTGCATTGGAGATATGTTCTATACTAAACACCCCCATCATCATCAGAAGAATTCATTCAATAATATTGAACCTGTACTTCCTTGTTGTGAACTCAAAAGTGATGATCTCAACAAAGTCATTCAAATGGTAAGCATCAATTTTACAAAGTAAACAATTCTATTGATCTGTAAACATAGCAGTTAATTTATGTCAACAAACAAATTTTTCCTTAAGCAAAAAAAAAAAAAGGGTTTTAGAAATATGTTATTTTAACTCTATACAAAAATGTATAAAAAAAATAATTTTGTACACAAGCCTATTATTATAGTTATCTTTATTTTGTTTGTTAAAACGAGTAAGTTAATCTGTTTCATGCCATACTTTATATTAGGTGGCCAGAATTTCCAACATTGTCGGTCTAATACAATTAGATATTTTAAATACAAAGAAATATCAATAATTATTCTAATACATTCTGTGTCACTTCATTATGATATGTAGAGACATAACCCAGACATTTTAAGATGTAGTTTTCTTTCTTTCACAGGTAGATAAAAGCAAGACATTTAAAAAAGGTAATAAATGGTTTTGCACACTTTGGTATGTTTATATTGGGGAAAGTTTCATAATATTGAAATAATATTAAAGAGCACCGGTAAAAGTTTAAGTAAAATAGCATTGAAAATTGCAAATATAGCTATTTAAAGATATTAAAATATCTGAGTATGATTAATTATGGAAGCTGATTTATTGTGAGTCAAATACAGCTGAAAACAGGTCACTTTCAGTCTGTTAGACACTACTGGATGCTTGTAAATTTTCTGTCAAAAACTGCTGGAGGACATTTAATGGTCTGCCACTGATACTGCTGGATGCCATCTCACTGGCTATTAGACTTGACAGGAAAAAAATTCATGGTCTGTTAGACATGACAGGATACAAAATTTATGGTCATTAGATATGACAGAAAACAAATTTATGGTCTGTTAGGCATGATACGAAACAAATTCATGGTCTGTTAGACATGACAGGATACAAATGTATGGTCTATTAAACATGACAGGAAACAAATTCATGGTCTGTTAGACATGACAGGATACCAATTCATTGCCAGACGCTGCTCGATGCCAGTTCACAATGTGCTGAATGCTAAAAAAAGTTTGATTTCCAATGTACACTTTTATAGTACACATTGGTGTGTCAGTTTGTGGTGCTTGGTGGAACAGATCATCTCCATAGGACTGAGACCTTAGTCATGACAATCATGAATTTTACAAAGAAAACAATTGTAGTACTGAAGTGGGCGAAATTGGATATTTAGTTTACATTTTTTATTGAAAAAGTAATGGACACATGTTTAGCAGGGCTGTATAGTCGGCGGTAAAACTCACGACTTCGACTTTAAACAGGGTTTTGAATGTTGACTTTTCGACTTTTTTTTACTTTTTTCGACTTTTAGTTAAGTGGTTGGTTTATCATTATTTGACTGCAGTTCTACCTGCTAATAATTAACCACTAGAACATTATAGATCGTAGGTTCTCAACGGGGGAGATATCACCCCCCAGGGGGCGGTGAGAAGCTTTAGGGGGGCGCTGACATTCCCGGGGGCGATTGGGGGGCAGTGAAGGGCAAGTGGGCGGTACAAGCGTACCTGATATAATTTGATCAGCTCAGCAATTTGAATCGATTCGTTTTTGGATGAAATATGATATAAACTTAAACTGTAAACGCAAGTGCTGATAAATATCTGATATCCCCCAACAGTAGGCCTACATATTATTATACTGATAAGAGAGATGAATCGCATGGACTTTTCCAACAAGTAGGGGTCAGTATTAGACAAGCATGGTGTGCGGTTGGCATGTTTGAAAATATACGTATAAATTCTTTAGTCCTATAATATTTATGTAATTTTCAAATACTTTTTACAGTTTGATCATTTCAAAGTTATAAATTGTAAGCTATTTATTCTTTTATAAAAGAAAAAAGAAAGAAACAGTAGAAATAATAGCTCAAATGAAACAGGTTAATTATCTCCCTTTAATTAAAATTGTTCCACATTTGATTCAATAGTGATACCAAACAAGTTCTGTTTTGTAATATAACAAAAAATTACTGACTAATTATAACCAACAAGCCTCTTGTTTAGATAATTTGTTGATCTATTAATTCTTACAATATGTTTCCTTTTCAGTTCTTTTAAAGATAATAAATAAGCACACAAATCTAGTGGACCTAAAAAAAAAATGCGGAAACTATATTGACCCTTTAACTTCCAGAGGGGTTGGGGGAGTGGGTGCTAAAAAAAAGTTGGGGATGAGTGGAAAAAAATTTAAAAGGGGGCGGTGAGCCGAAAAAGGTTGAGAACCTATGTTATAGATGATCATGCTTAGGTTCTAATTTCTAATGCTAAAAACTTCAATATCAATACATTTTTGAAGTGGAACCGTCAAATTCTCTCTTTGTCTTAGCATTTTCTCATCGGTTATGTCGATTCTTTTATGTCGCCGAACCCTAATATCTCGAGCACAAAAGAGGGCCAAATTTGCCAATTAACGTTGGTTATCTCGATCCCCATGACCAATCGCCAGCTTTTAATTGCATTTTCATACATGGATTTCTAGCTTGTCTTTAATTTGTTTGGGATGTATAATATAGTAAATATACACATGATATTTGCTGTTATGGTCTTTGCAAACCTTGCATAGCGTTACAAGTTGAGCTTCGAAGGTTTGTGTACGACATTTACGGCTAAGACCTGCTCTAGCGTTTAGCTATTGAAGCACGCATACTATTACCTCAAACGCCTTGCAATTTTATATAAAGCATTATATTTAATTCTCACAGTTTGCTAATTAATGTAAAATCAGTTGAAATCAAATGTTTGCCACAAAAAAAATAGAGGTGTAAAACATGTCGGAAAAGTTAAACTTTGACCTCGCTTTACTAGGAATTGAAGCACTGTGGAATAGTCGCGGAAAAACTGATTGGTCGGTACACGCGTCATTTACTAAAATTAGAACGACCCAGTTCTTCGGTAGTTTTGGGTTCATTGACAAAAATTATCGTGTGAATCTTGTAGAAAGAATGTTTATACTGCTGGACTATATCGAGTCTCCTAAAAATGCCGGTAAAAATGATACCGAATTCATAGCACTGCAGTAACGTGAAGCAAAAAACAACAAACAAATGAAATTAAACAACACGATTTAAAATGCTTTAATATAAGAAAAAGGAAGTGGTTTGATAAATATATAAGCTCTATTTTGTTACTTTTCTTCGACTTATTGTAAAGTCGTAATTTATTTTTTAAATGCCGACTTCGACTTTGAAATCGACTTTCTCTAAAATCTCGACTTCTCGACAAACGACTATACAGCCCTGATGTTTAGCCTATATAAATAGCATCAATTAAATATATAAGCACTCTTTTACAATAACAAAATATGTTTGAATTTTTAACCTTTGGAAAGTAGTGTTTTTATTATAGATACTAGTAACGCATTTAGCCTTAGAGTATTCTAATTGTCTTTCTGTCATTCTTTCAGAGTCAAATCAGCCCACAGGCACTTCAACTCCAGTCAGTGCACATAAATATCTTCTCAGCTCTGATAAAGGTAACAATTGCTTTTGAAACTTGATAATTAAGTTGCACGCCTTAAACTGAATATTTTACAGGGATTTCAAATACAACAGTGAAACTGTTATAGACTAATATTTAATAGGTGTCAAATTGAAATCGACCTGTTGTATTTGGTGGACTTAGTGAAGTTATGTTCATACGATTCTCAGGCTAGTATGTAGACCCTTTTATAAAGGCTTACCTGTATTCTTACTATTTTATTTTAGTGTATTTTACCTACTGTGTTATTTCCTAAACCTAAATAAAACTGAGAAGATGAGTAGGTCAACGTGAGATGCATAAGCCAAAATGTCATAATTTAAGTTCTTCTTCATATTACTGTGGAGACCCCGTTAGGAGAGAGAAAAGAGTCTACAATTTAACCCTTATTGTACCGACCTACTTATTTGCGATGTATACCTTCAGTCCCAGCCATTATTTTACTAATTATTCCCTCCATCCCAGACATTATTTCAGAATGGCTGAGACATCGATAGGGTTCCAAAATTATTTTTTTACTTTTTTTTAAAAAAATTTAAAAAATTGATAACACGAAGAGAGTAAATTGCTATAAACATAATAACTTACCGTATTAGAATAATCTAATTCATAAAGTAATTGTATTCATTCGTAATAATAATCCATAAGAAAAAGTCACATAAACATGTACCGCCATAATAACGGAAGGTAATTCGATAGCGTCCATTTGGACCGCACTTTCATTTTAAAAAAAAAAACAAGAAATAACTGGTCAATTTTCATAGTTTAAAAAGTGAAATAAAATTCAACTATTCAGCTATCGAATAAATATTCTGCCCGAGACTATGGTGAAAGGTCAAATCCTTTATTTTGTTCTTTAAATAGACACCCTTCCTTGAGGCAAATATACGCGGCCGGGTTCCAGGAGATTTCGTATTCGGAGGGAAATATAAGTGTCTGGGATTTTCGGAAAAAAATAGTTGGAGGAAATAATACGCGACCGGGACTGTAAGGGTTAACTACACATAAAATAAAAAACATCACAAACAAGAATTACAAATAGATGACAGAGTTTCACTTTAGGTTTTTAGTCCAGCCCTTCAGTGAAGATTTGAAAGCTGGCACAGTAGGGGCAGTGATTATAAGTGATATGTTAAGGAAGATAAAACACATTTCTTGTAGTGCATACTATCTAAAAACTTTATTCAGTGAATGTGAAGCTTTGAATAAAACAAGAATGGCTTACTTTGATTGATATTTCAAAATTAATACTGCAAGTTTTTAACAATAGAACTATTATTAAGGCGTAAAAGTTTCTCTTTAGAATTTATGAGTCCTGATAAATGTATATCATATATATATATAAATCTCAAAAGGAATATGTATGTATGTATGTGGCTATGTACATACCGCATAATCTTCTTAAATACTGGACAGAAAAACGTGAAATTTGCTAAAAATATTCTTTGCGTTACGGCGGTGAACACTGTCAAGTTTTTAAGAAAATTTAAATGACCGCAGTGGTCAGTTTGGTCAAAAAACGCGAATAAAACACAACTTTTGATTCACATTGACTTTGCCAGTACAACTTTTTATCATTTTTCGATCCATCGCGCTAAAAATACATAAGAAAAAGGATGCGCGGAGATTAATTTCTGTATTGCGTCATCAAATTTCGCGCAGAGATAGCTAGCCAGCTTTTTTTATGACGTCATCAAATTTTGCGTATTCATGTTAAATTTACTTTGTTTCAATGTTTGCTAATATACTTTATGAATGAATGGAACAAAATATATTCACGTTTTAATTTGCGTAGTAATTTATAGCGGGCAATTTTTAAATTGTTATAATGGGTAATGATTTTAATGGGTAATTTACGCTGTAGCGGGCAAATAAAAAATTCCTTCACGTTTTAATTCGTGTCATATACAAAATATAAACATTGTAGTTGTTGCGTGCAATCTCATTATAACTGCTTGAGTAGTTAGAGTGTATGTAAACATAACTTTTTCATTTCGTTTGTAGCGGGCGTATAAGAATTATAAATTTTCTTGAGGGCAATGGTTCAAGTTTCAATTCCTTTGTAGTGGGCGTATACGAATTAAAAGCTTCCTAGAGGGCAATATTTCACGTTTCAATACGTTTGTAGCGGGAATTATTTCACGTTTCAATACGTTTGTAGCGGGGGTACAAAATGTCATTCACATTTAAATTTGTGACGTATACATCGATAAACTGTGTAACGGGCAAGTTTTTTTAAAATTGCCGTATATATTAACTGTGTAGCGGGCAATCTCATTATAACTCCATGGGTAGAAAAAGTGTATGTAAAAGATAATTATGTGATTACATTGAACACAATTTGACCAAAAAAAAATGTTTCTTCTTTGATTCTTATGGGTTTCATTTGTTATTGTTTTACATGTTGAATAGAAAATTTAATTCTAAGTTTGCTTCCAAAGCAACAATAAACAAATAAATATAGCAAATAACAAAAACAACTCAAACCATGGTCTGCGACTTAATGTTTGTCGTAAAAAAATTTATCAAACAATCATTTTTTTTAAAAATAAAAGTACTTTCGAAAAGACATGTGAGTTCTGTTTTACAGAAAGAGTTTAATTACCCATAAACTCACACCATTAGATCACAGTGGTCATACTTTGAGCAAGAAATAAAAAAATGATTCTTATTTGTTTTTCCTTTTTAGTTGTATATTGAAATGGTGCATATTAAAGTGTGCAAAACAATAAATACTGACCACAAAAACATACTACTTTATGTATGTTGCAAAAAATAAAAAAGCTATAATGTGTCAAGCCTATTATACACAAAGCCCGTTCGAAGAATCGGGCACATATCAGCTAGTAAGTTTATAAAATTATCCATAGGGCTGAAAAAACAATATAAGTATAAGAGTTTTTAAACTTAGATTTGTGTCATATTACTTTAATTACTTATATTGTAGCCTAATATTTGCTTTGCCATCATTACAACATGCCAGCTGGTATCATTTTATTGGTTAAACAACCACACTATATAATTGTTAAGGATAGTGTGTGTGTGTGGGGGGGGGGGGGAGCCTGTTAAGCAGAAGCAGTGTGAGAGTCGCAGTCTTGGGTTACATGCTCTTGGCCAGGTTTCTTGGGACGAGGGTGTTATCTTTAACTGTGTAGTTGCATCAGTTGTAGTCTGAGGGTTGAGCAGCAAGGTTAAGTTAGTTTGAGGGTAGGTTAGAGAGCTTCTATTTGAAGTTAGTAGTAGTCTAGAGTTGTCTAAGTACTTGTGTAGTAGTGTACGTGTAGTCAGCAGAAGAACTTTTATCTTATTAGATATATATATTTTAATTTTTGTGTACTTTGATTGGAGCTGGCTTCTTTGTTATTGTTGTAGTAATCCGTATCAAGTCTCATCACTTCAACATACCAACTCATAACAATACTATACTGTTATTTCCCTTGTATTTCAATGCTTGACCTGGGAAGTATTAATCTACTTTCAGCCATGAACTTTAGCAATGTTGACCATGTCACAGTCAACCTCAGCACAGCAACTAATGAGAAAAACTCCAACAACCACGCTAGAGGTGTGCTGGTGAAAGACGATGGAATAGAAATTTTACATTCAGGTAGGCTATTACATCACTTTTTTTATAACCTGGCTCAAATTTTAACATTAGTGAACAATTTCATCAGAACTCACTAATAACTAGCTAGGCTACGTCACTTCTGACTTTACCAATACATTTCACTTTCCCTGTACAAGTTAAATCCCTGAAGGCTGACTACTACAAAGATGGGTCACACTTCATAGGAATTTAAAAAAATGTGTCCCTGGATACATGACTGTAAATCCTATAGTTGAAGGGTAGTAGTAGTATGAAGGGATATTGTGGCCAGCCAAATCCTGCTATTGTACCATTTCTTGCTTGGATTTGGAAGACTTACTGTTAAAAATATACTTTACTCATACCAGGCGTTATCTCATTACTTTATTGTAATTGTAATATTGTAATATTACTATTTAATACTCACTTACAATATATTTATTCAAAAGTTCACTATTTGTTAAGGGCAGACAGTGTATCTACTGACCAGGCGTTATCTCATTACTTTATTGTAATTGTAATATTGTAATATTACTATTTAATACTCACTTACAATATATTTATTCAAAAGTTCACTATTTGTTAAGGGCAGACAGTGTATCTACTGACTGTATTGTCTCATGCATTAACAAGTTCAAATGAGAGCATGATAACTGTTGGTGCAAATTTAATTGAAATAAAAAATGTTTTTTATCAAGTTGGTCATGTGTTTGTATTGTCTACCTTGCAGGTCTGTATTATGTATACAGCAGTCTCTTCTACCTCCCAAAGACAAAAGTCTCATCAGAACATTTTCCATATCAGGTAAGCTTGCATCATATGGTTATTAGATAAGGAAAAATTGTTGAAGTCGGGAAAGTTTGGGAGAAATTGGGGGGAAAATTGACTAAAATTGGGGAAAGTTTGTTAATTTTGCTAAAATGGACAAAGTAGTGGGGAAAAAAATGTATTTTACTTATTTAAAAAGCAAATAATTACCAGTATGCATTAAATAATTCTTTAAGGCCAATCATGTTTAATGTTAAAAATATTATATGGATCTTTTGTTTAAAAAATATTTTTTTTAATTTCAAATTATATTACCTATATAGACTACCACTAGTAAAGTAATCTCATCTGTGGCCATTGCATACTATGGGATTGTGCAGGGATCACAATGCCCAGCCTCTTTTACTTTGTCCCAACTAATGTCTGGTAACCTCAGAGCTGGTTAGACTCAGGGACACCATCCATACCCGGGAACAAATCCTAGCCTTCACCAGGATTTGAACTCAGCACCTTCATCAAGCTGGCCAATCCTGTTGCTGCTTTACAAATCCTAGCCTTCACCAGGATTTGAACTCAGCACCTTCATCAAGCTGGCCAATCCTGTTGCTGCTTTACAAATCCTAGCCTTCACCAGGATTTGAACTCAGCACCTTCATCAAGCTGGCCAATCCTGTTCCTGCTTGACAAATCCTAGCCTTCACCAGGATTTGAACTCAGCACCTTCATCAAGCTGGCCAATCCTGTTCCTGCTTGACAAATCCTAGCCTTCACCAGGATTTGAACTCAGCACCTACATCAAGCTGGCCAATCCTGTTGCTGCTTGACAAATCCTAGCCTTCACCAGGATTTGAACTCAGCACCTTCATCAAGCTGGCCAATCCTGTTGCTGCTTGACAAATCCTAGCCTTCACCAGGATTTGAACTCAGCACCTTCATCAAGCTGGCCAATCCTGTTGCTGCTTGACAATTGGCTCCATATTACCTAATAGTTATTTCTCACAAACCAATGTAAATTAGTATAACATTTAGGAAAAGTTTGGATGTTCTTAGAATAAGTACTCTTGTAAGATTCTTTTTAAAAATGTATGCATTGTTGGAATAGTTGTCAAAATGTAATATACTAGGAATGAAAGGTAATAAATATAATAATAAATGCCTGAAACTTAATAAGCAATGGGTGAATAGGTGTTAATAATATTATGAACAATAAATATATATATTAGAGCAAACTGTGAAGCTACTTTAGAACACAATATACAGTGAATACAGCTACCTCTGGCATAAGAGTACCATTCCAATAGGTAAAAAATTACTGGTAGCTCAACATTACTGAACTAAAGTGACGCTAAGAACAACCCGTTTTCTCCTTCCATAGACTTAGAATGAAATAGGAAATGTCACTTAGGAAGTAACTAGATAAACATATCCCAGTCAGACAGATTTGACCCATTGGGCAATTGTAGCAACACTCACAAGTTAACATGGACATGGCATAGTATGGGATTTTGTGTCCAGCACAATGGCAGAGACTAAAATAAAAAAACCAATCCTTCATCAGAATTAAAACCTGGATTTTTGGTTCAGCTTTCATGTGCAATTATACTAAACCATGGCACAAGTGCCAGGACTTGACATGCAGAGTAATTTTCAATGGCACAAGTATGACACCCAAAAAAAAAGGCAACTCTTCTGCAAGAATTCATTATGGGATGCCTTGACACACAGTACCGGGGGTGTATATTATAATTAGAAACCATTGGGAAACTCATTAAATTCAATTACCTCAACATTGTCAGTGTCTGCATAACGTTGTAACTAAAACCATAAATGTTATTTCACTTTGCCTAGCTTCTGTTATATTTTTCATGTGCTGTTTTAAAATCTTTGTTTTGTTACTTTTGTCCTCCAGACCTGGTTTCACTACGTGTACAGAACAAGACCAAACAGCCCAGCTATGTCCAGTGTCATACTGCGTACTGTGTTCACCTGCTGTCCAAGCTGTTCTGAGAGTAAGGACAGTGTGTACACCGGTGAGTGTCTGTACTAATAATATTTTTATAACATTAATAAAAGATGACACATTTTTTCAAATATTTGAAGATTTTTAGCTTTTCATCAAACTGCCTATTTGGCATTTTTATTAATTTTGTACTACTAGTAAAGAAGCTTGAAACATTGTTATCTGATCCCTCTGTTTATTAGAACCACAAATTGTATTGATATCAAAAAGAAAAGCCCAATATGATGTTTTGCAATGATCAGAGCCAAGGGCACAATGAAATATTTTGGTCAGATTTCTTTGATGAGGCCAACCATATAATATAATTTATAGAATTTATTTATTTATAGTTCAAAGAGACTTGGGCTAATCTCTATAATTTAAAAAGGCAATTGAAAATTTAATATTTCTTTTTTCATAGCATTTATTGTTATAATTTTATTTGTGACAACAAGACAATACTGTACATTTTAAAACCTTTGGTTTAGAAATCTAATTTTCTATAGACTTGTGATACCAAAATTCTTTTTATCAGTTTAAGATTTAAAAAAAGTAATAAGCTATTTTTTATCTTTAAATTTTAAATAATTGGCATATTTTTTTCTGTATTTTTGTAAATCAGTTGCATGTTTGGATAACAGGCAACCAGTTTTATGAAGCAGACGGCTTTGAAAATAAATTTCTCAAACCAAAATGAAATTGCATTAATTAAAAAAAAATATTTCGTAATAGATGTGAATATGAATTAGATATCAGATAGCTATAGAATAGAATCAAATTGTGCATTATTGAGTTTTAGAGATGTGCATTTATATACATTTACATAAAGATAAATATATATTTATGTTTTAGTTGTGTTGAATTTATTTTCTAATATTATTGTACTCCGATATATATATTTAAAATTACTTATCTTTCAATCGATTTAACAGTACAGTTCTTTTTAAATAATATAAATCCATAAGCCATAAAACTTAGCAAATGATTTCACCACTATTCTCTCCAGGTGGAATCTTTCATCTTAAGGCTGGTGACATCATACAGGTGTGTCTTTCTGGACAGGGAATTATGGGAACAGACACAGTTCAGGACTCGTCCTTTCTCGGCCTTTTTATGTTGGCCAGTGGCCACAGCGCCTGAAGTCATCAAAATAGGAAACATCTTCTGGATTCGCACACATCATTTTGGCCATTTGTTTCGTTTTCCCTTTCTAAGGCTGCTCCTCAACGAGGTAGAAGGGTCTATTAGCCGTTTTTTTTTTGCAATTTTTTTCGGTGAAGCCAATGCAGTCATATGAAACTTGGTGTGTAGCAACAGATGGTTAATGTAGTTCTTTTAATATTTCATACTCAAATCAAAGTCAACACTTGGTTGGTGTTGTAGTTTTCTCTTTTACTATGGGACCATAGGATGTGCCTGAGTCTACCCAGCTCTATTGGGTACTTGACCTTAGTTGTGGAAAAGCTAAGGTGACCGGGCATTGTTCCGAGCACACAATTCCATTGCATGCCATGGCTATGGAAACTGGATACTTTAGCGGTTACTGAATTTAACCTATGAATGGCATGTTTACAATGGCCTTGTGGTCAATCATTAGAGCCTTATTACGGGTGTATAGCTAGAGTTTAAATCTTGATGAATGCTCTAGAAGGCATTCCTCAATCTTATCAACTCACATACCAGCAGTTGAGTAGCCAAACAAGCCGTTGTGGGCACTGTACTATTTCCACAATTCCCACAGTATTGTAACTTTAAAAACTGGTGACTTTTTCACCAGCTATACAAACTAGACCTTTCTACATTTGAAGAGAAATTACTCTCTTTTTTTTTTTTTACCTCTCATATAAATAAATTGAAGAGCACCAGAAGTTCATCAATTCTTCATAAAAGTCCAACCAAATTTTGAATGTTATTATCCTGCTAGAGTTCTTTCATACAAACAGAACATTAGTTTTACAGATCAAATGAACATGCTTCAAATTTTGAAAAAGACGATGTGGATTTTATTGGAGTACTCTTTGACAGAACTTTGGCTTTACATTTACAAAATATAAAAATGTTTCAATTTGAGAGAGAAGTGACATGGGTTGAGTTTTTATATTATAATGCTTATTTTAAAAATAACTTCAGATTTTTTCACTGACTTCCTTAACTGTGCAATATTTCACTGAATCATTGAAACACCACACATTATATATTTCTTTCTGTATATCTCCAAGTCCTGCTCATGAAATCAAAACTTACTAGATTCAATCCACACACACACACAAAAAACATTGGTCTAGATTCCATTATTATAAAAAATATTTATTTTGAAAAGAAAATTGACAATAATAAAACAAGAGACCTTTGTTGAAACAGTTACAATCATCTGATTGAGTTTATAAACCAGTGGAAAGCATAAGTTATATTTGTTTACAATTACAATGTTGAATTCATGTTTTAACTGTAGTCCTCAAATTAATAAAAAACAAGAGTCATTTAGTCACATTAAAAAATATTATTTGAAGAATACAAAGCTTTCTATTGTTAATTGGACTTGAAATTTCATTTGCCCCAATGACATTGTATTTTTTGTTATTAACTATATTCCTTACATTTGTATAAATGTTTTGTAAAATCTGTGATAATCTAATTCTAGTCATGAGCACAATTTTTATAATGTTCAGTTATTTGTGGTTATTTAGGGTAATCCATTCAATGTAAAATTGTTATCTGGGAAGATTCATAGTTGTATAGTTTGGTATATTTATTTTTAATGTACTACACATTTTTATATGTGACATATTCACTTAAGCAGGGATGTGGCTTTTACTCATTTTTCTTTGAAAATCTCCTTTTTTCACTGATATCTGAAATATGGAATTTATTAATCTGGATTTCTCTGTGGGATTGTCTCCTCTTTTTTTTTTCTTGAGAGCAGCTTATTATGTTTGAGTTTGTTTTCTTTGAATATATTTTCACTGCACACAAGAAATATAGAAACAAATAAAAGAATATTTCAATGCAGACTTTTAATGCATTATTAATAATAAATTTTATTTATCTGACAGGCTTGTATTAAGGGAAAGATTTTTTTAAAGAAAACATAATTAAATCTAAATAAATTATTGAGATAAGAATACTTATCGAATATCTATTGGGAACTATTCTGTTTTTTACAGTTACTGCTGTCCTTTTGGTACACAGTTTTTTATACGTACCTACAATTTAGAGACATTTAGACTAAGTCTAACTGTCAAGACGTGAAACAAATCAAGTTCAATTATTATTTAATCTATATTTTTGTGTAATTGATGAACAGAATGTAAAATAATATAGGGGCCTACTAGTGGTAGGGCCTGCTGTCCCTGGTTTGTTTACCGCCAGGTTTTTTCTCAAGGTCTGGAGGAAGTCCTCGAGTCTACCCAGCTCTTATGGGTACCTGACAGTTTGCTGACCACACAATCCCCTTGAATGCTGTGGCTACAGAACATGAAAGTTAGCTTATTAGCCCCATGGTCAAACAAAGGATACTTTCCTTTTTTTTTCTTTTCTTGCGGGAGCTACCATCTTCTACCAAGTGCGTCCCCTGGGTGGCGGATAGGGGGAACAACCCTTAGATATAAGGGTTAGCTGTGAATAACCAATAAACAGCCGTGGACCAACTGGTGTGTTGTTTTGTAAGGGGTGAGGAGGATTATCAGATTATCTAGTGGCTAGTCTATTTTAAAAAAAACTGGATAAACCCAAGGAAATACTGCAAAAAGCAAGTCTAGGTTGCTCGAACCCTAAACCACGGCAGATGAAGTGTAAGAGCTAGGGATAGAGACTCATCTAGGAGATAAAATATATTCTATCAATTTGGTTTTTCATTATTGTATTAGTTTGTTGTGTTCATTTACTTAATAAATATTGCAATATCCACATTAAATAAATGAATATTTTCTTTTAAACACATTTATGTATGTATATATACATTGTCATGTTTTTATGGGTTTGTCAATTAAATTAAAACATACTAACTAACTATTTGTACAACTTTTCATATCTAAGTATTAAAAATAAATTTATTGTTCACAAGATAGAATTGATTTTCTCAAGTTTTTAAACTTGTTTTGAAAGTGTAAGCAAAAAGTTAAATCCCAGGTTATGTTGTTGTGTTTAAGTTGCAACTCTGTTTATTTATGAACAGCCCAACCATTGATAAAGAAAGGACATACCCCCCCCCCCACTCCTTCCCCTTCCATCGTGGCTACGTTTATAGGCAATATGCATTTTGACATTAGACTAATAATGTTTTCAAACGAAACACAATAGTTCGACAATTTATTTGAAACAAAATGTTGCATATATTAATAATATATAAGCCTAGAATATTTTTTAAATGACAATTAAAATTCTAGAAATTACCTATTTTGTAAGTCTCTCAGCTTTGCCTGGGTGGGTTTTGGGAAAATATAGCATTTGTATTTAGTCTGGCATAAATAACATAATTTTTCTCTCTATTTCTTTTAAGTATTTGAACTCTTTAGAGTAGCGCTTTGAGCCCTTTACTTAAATCCGATAGTAGACCACATGTTGAGATTTGCACCTTCACATCATCGGTTGGCTTATAATTTGAGGACTAGCCAGAATTCCATATATACTGTTAAAAGAAAACAAAGACATTTCAATAAAAGTTACGTACTTTTTTGTAGGCATTAAACTTCTAATAAACTTTAAAAAATTTTTTTATTTAAATGGTTGCAAGTAATAAAAAATGATATGTGAAATTAATATGTCCTACCTTTTGTCGTTGAAGACTGTAGGTTGATACTTTACCATAAACAAGTTCTCCATTACAATAATTTTTATAAACCTACTAAAGATGGTTAAAATTGTCTCGTGGCATTGTGTGATAAAATTGTTAACAAAACTGAGAGATAGAAATGTGGAGCAACATGCAATAGAATGACTAATTGTTTAAACCAATGTTAATATTAGCCTATAACATAATAATATATACCTATATATTCATCTATCTATTGAAATATGTCTGTTTATCTATCTATATATATTATATATATAACTATAGCCATATTATACCTCTAGTGTATGTTTTGGTTGTTCTCTGTTGCTACGTTTCTCTATATTTAATTTTTTACCTTAACATCCGTCAATCTTTTTATTTATCTATTTTTGTCTGTTCATCTGTCTATCAATCTATATGTCTATCTATCTATCTATTTCCCTGCCTATCTGTATATATCTATCTATGTATATAGAGCCTAATGTACATCTGTAACAAACCTTTCCTAATGTTCAATGAAAAACTGCTGCCATAATTTCTGTCCGTGTCATCACCAGTTACATTCGGAAACATGTTCACAATTACTCTAAGAGCTGGACTCGACCTAGGCCACTTTAGATTAAAAGTGCAGTTAGACTCATAATATAATGGATCCGTCTCGATTACTGAATGGCTGTATAATGGAAGAACATCTTGAGCGTCTATGTACACTCCCTGTAGATTAAAATAATGAACATGAATAATTAATTTATGTCACCTTTCAATGTCTTTCATATTTTAAATAATAACGAAGAAGACTTGAATAGATAACGTTGGGCCGAATTTGAATTTATATCTCAATGCAGATAACAAATCTCTAACTGTGCTTCTGGTCAGTTAGATGATAATACAGATGCTACTCTACGCCATGCAAATTATACACAGCCTTAGATTAACCTTAAATTAAGCTGGTTGCATGCTCCTAATGAAAACTTAAACTTAAATGAAAATTCATTAATTTTAATTCTTTATGCAAATTAAACGGCCCTATTTTGTTTCCAGATATTATGGCCCTAATACCCCTTCACATAGCAACAGTTGTAAACAGAACATATCTTTTCTTATATAGGGCCTATTACAGCTAGGCGCTTCGTCACTTCTTCTATAAAGAAGATTATTGCAACCAAAGCTTATATTTCGTAATAAAGTAGCATATAGGTCTAGTCTTATTATAATAATTTGTTAGCATAGGCCTACTATTACAAAGTTTTGTTATTTTTAACTAAAGGTTGATTTATAAAAACGTTAAAATAGGGTATGTCTAACGAAGTTTTTTAAAAAGACGAACTACTTGTAATGTAAATTTTGATATAACGAATAAGCTTCATTTTGATAACAATTATAACGATTTATACATACTTCTGTTGTTGTAGTATAGATAGCACACTTGGCTTTTGGATATATTTTAAAAGCTGTGCAAACTATCTCTATATTCATAGTGACGTTGTCCGTGTTGGATTGATACAGACATTCAACTTTCTCTGCTCTCGCTAAAAATAAAATAGGTTATAATATTATATGTGTTGATGTCCTACTATTATTATTGGACTATCAAACATTACCACCAGTCTTCTCAGAGTATTTGAGTTGCAGTAGCTGAATTATTTGATTGATTTGAACATCAAAATGGACGACATCACCACAATATAACTTCCAAACTTGTAAATAATAAAAGAACGACTTATTGCAGCATATTATTTAATAACAATTCATTAACAGTTGACACTTCACATCCAATGAACAAATATAGCTTTATAGTATCAACATAATACACAATTTTATTTATTTTTCCTGAGTCTAAAATAATGCCTGCGTTCCTTGTGAGTTATGAGAAAAGACTGCCGACCGCATGGACAGTCACTTGACTATATCTACTTCCGATATAGGTTTTCTTAATATCCAAAAATGGGTTTTATTTCGACTTTTTAATTATTAATATAGTTACTACCTATATATTATTTAATGGCTTCATAGCATACCCCCCAACCACAGAGAAAAAATAATAATTTATTATTATTTTTGATACGAAAAATGTTTACAATAATGAAAAAAATTATCTTAATCTTAATTAATGCATATAATCATTCATTTAATAATACATAGAGAAAAAAATTTCATTTAATATATGTACAAACAATCAAAAAACATATTTATAGGCAGAAATATAAACAAAAGACACAAAGAATAATGTCTAATGTTAATATGACAATTAGTCATAGACAATTATCTTTAGGTATTGTCTAATCAACTTCAGTAATACTGAGATAAACTATTGGATATCAGTGATGTGTATGGATAATAATTATGCTAAATACTCATCAAGGCTGTCGAGATTATCTATTATCTTTATCTCACAAAATCTAAATAGATTCCATGAAAAAAAATTTTTTTCATACAACATTTATTATTTTATACAACAAAATTAATATAATATTAATGTCGGTTTTTTCAATTGTCATTTTCATAATGGTGATTATGAATATATATCTTCATAATATTTATTTTTAATTGATATTCTTGATTATTATTGATTATTATTGATTGTTATAGATTATTATTGATTGATATAGATTATTATTGATTGATATTCTCAATAACATTACTTACAATGTAACATGATTATCTTTAATCTTAGTTTACAATAAAATATTACACAAATTATTCAAGTCTTTCCTTCAATTATATATTTATATTACACTGCTCATATTCCTGTGAGTCTTATATGTATCATTTATTTATTGGCTTCAATGCTATCTTTAGTCTTACATGAATACAATACAATATTATCATCTAATGCTCTGACTTTAGAGTCTTACATAGGCATTACATTATTATATCATTCTTATTTCAATTCCTCTAATGCTTTTTTAAAGACTTACATAGGCATATTAATGTTAACATATGGCATAACAGATTCACTGTTCAGAGGCCACAAAATTTTATGTGCTTAACAGTCTTACCAAACTGTTCAGAGGCTACATAAAAAAATTTCCAACTGATAATCATTATTTTCATCAATTAGATTATTTTATACCAGTATCCATATTTACATATTTGTTCTTTACAAAGAAAAAAAAAAAATGTTATCATGACATTATACTTGTTACTGAAAATATCATATCTCATTCATAAATTTTAGTTAATCCTATGTATAATTTTATTGATTATACCTGAGTTCTCTGCTAAAATTCCTTAGAATTTCACAGCATTTTCTCAATGTTATTTTTCTATGTTCAGATTTACTAATATCATTGTCTGGTTTATTTTCAATTTCAATTATTTTGCTTTTATTTTCCCTATTATAGCTTTTTAATATTGAACAACATTTATTTAATGTCATTTTTGCATGTTCTGATTTATTGATATCATCTTCTGATTTATTTTCAATTATCAAATCATCTTCTGATTTATTTTCAAAAACTTTGTTTTCTTCATAAGTTCTCAAATTGTTTAAATGAACAATTTTCTCTTTATTATTAATGTTAACCTTGTAAAATACATCAGATAGTTTAAGTATTATTTCAAAAGGTCCTCTCCATTCCATAGTATTGCCACTGCCAATTGGCAAATAAACAAGTACTTTATTACCAACTTCTAGTTTTCTCATGTTTTTATGAATATTTTCTCTGATATCAACTGCTATCTTGTAAAAAGGTTTGTTTATGGTATCTGTCATTTGTATTGGAGCCTTATGTTTAGAATCTTTTTTATTATGTCTAAGACAGGTATCACAGCTTTTAATAAATGTTTTCAAATCTTTTTCCATTTTAGGCCACCAGAAATTCCTTTTGAGTTTACAAACTGTTTTCTTGCTACTCAAATGACCTGACAATGCATTGTTATGCGAAATTTGCATTACTTTGACAGTTAATGTTTTAGGTATAACTATTTGAGTTACATCTAATTTAGTGTCCTTTCTACAGAGAATTCCATTTATTATTTCAATGTTTTTATTTTTAATCTGACCTTTTTCAATTTCTGATACCATTTTAATTATGTATGGATCTTCTTTCTGTTCTTGTTTTAGAGTTAGCTCATCAAAAGGCATGTTTATTAAACTGATATTTTCTATTTTTTTCATTTGGGTTTCCTTTTTATGAGGACTATCAATGTATGATAATATCTCACTCTTCATTTTAGTAAAATCAGATATTTGATTTTTAGCAATGTTGAATATTTGTTTATGACCTTCTAAATGTCTACATAATGAAATAGCATGTAATTCTTTTGGTACATTGTTTATTTCACATTGACTTTCAAATTTGCTTACATACTGTTCTAGTTTTTCTGTTCCATTCCATTTGGGAATAGGATTATCCTTTTCATTATTTATGGATAAGTCAATATTAGGTGTCTCATTGAGAATATTATTTTCTGACTTTCCTATGGTTTGTAAGAAATTAAAAGTTTGTAGAGCAGGGTAAAATTCTTGTTCTGGTAAATCTACTAACTTCTCATTTTGCAATAGAACAGGTTTCAAATTCAAGTCATTGGATTTTTCATTCATCCATTTTTGAAAAATGTCAAAACTATTATCATGTTTGACATTGAAAGAATTACCAATAATTAAAGGTGCAACACAGTTTTTCATTATGGCTGCCTCTGCTTTTCCAGTGAGCCAAGGACAATCAATGTCTATTATAGTGACAGGACAATTTACAGTGGAACCATTTCCAAGTTTTATTGTATCCACTCTTATTATATTGGTGGCTTTCTGATTTGGAATGATACTTTCATCTATGCATATTATACTACTTCCGGTGTCTCTTAGACAGTAAGTGGTCTTTCCTTCCACATAAGCAGGAAAAAGTATTAACTGACCCCTGTTTTCAAATATGACATTATTAAATTGAGATGTGGAATTGTTAAGTTTTCCTCTATTTCTTCTATTTTGGAAATTTGATTGAGGTCTGTTTTGAGTATTAGGAAAATCTTGTCTTCCAACATGTTGGTTTGGCACATTGTTATTGGAAAAATTCTGATTTGGCATATTTCTGTTTCCAAAATTTGAAAAATTCTGATTTGGAAAGTTTCTATTATCAAAATTAGAAAAATTTTGATTTGAAAAACCTCTATGATCAACATTTGATCTATTGAAGTTTGGATTGAAATTTCTACCTCTTGCATTGTTATTTCTGTAACAATATTCTGATGAATGGTTTGTACCATTGCAAAAAATACATCTATAATTATTAGATTTTGGTTGATTACCAAATTTTTTTTTATTGCCAAATTGATTATGTCTAGACCTAGGAGGTGAATAGCTCCTTCTTCTATGTTGAATTGTATTTACTGTTTGATTTTGTTTAGTCAGTTCTACATTAGGATGACTTTTCTTTAAAATTTGAGATTGCATCTATCAAACTCTCAACTGTCTTAACTTTTCTTTCCATAATGTGAGTAAACAATGGTTTAGAAGCTTGTTCTAATACTTTATCAACAACCATGATTTCTATAATCTCATTAGGATTTTTGGTATCTATTTTTACTAAGTCTAACCAGGTAAGTAAAAATGTTTTCACTTCAGACACAAAAGCTCTCGGTTCTATCTTGTCTGTTAAGATAAAGTTATGGAACTTTTGTCTGTAATAATCCTCAGAGTGGATAAAGAATTTTATTAACTGTTCTTTGATAATGGCATAATCAGTTATTTCTTTATCAATATGTGATAGTGCTTCCCTACCCTTATCTTTCAATTGTGGGATAAGGTGAATGTAATATTCTGAAATGGGAATCCCATATCCTTTACATGTTGCTTCAAATAAATTTAGAAAATCAACAATTTTCTCTTTCCCATCAAAAGGAGGCATTTTGAATCTTACACTATGTTTTGATTTTTCATTATTTGTTTGCTCAACTTTAGTATTTTGTAATTTAGCCAACTCCAATTCATGAGTTAATTTTAGTTGAGTTTCTTTTAACTGAGTTTCTCTATTCATTTCTAGTGCTTTCAATTCTTTTTCTTTATTCATTTCTAGTTCTAGTTGTTTTTGTTTAATTTCATTATCAAGTTCTTTTTGTTTAATTTCATTATCAAGTTCTTTTTGTTTAATTTCATGAGCCCTTAATTCTGCTCGCTCATCTCTTTCCTTATCTGCTAATTCTTTTTTTAATTGTTTAACTTTATTTTCAACAAATTCCTGATATTCTTTCTTATCAGTAATACCATATTCTTTTGCCAACAATTTAGCCTCATCATAGAGTAATTGAACCTTTGACTCCATTATTATTTATTATGAATGTCAAGATTTATTATATTATAGTACAGTACAATTATTATAATGCACTATTTTATAGTATAGCAATGTTTTATTCCTATACTGGATGGCAATATTTATTAATTACTGAATGAGCATTTTTATATTACTGAATGACAATATTTATTAAATACAGAATGAGCAGTCATATAATATCACAGCAACTTTTTTTTTTTTTTTTTTTTTTAATCCTATGCTGTAGTAAAATGTTTATAATTCAGAATGCAAAATGCTAGAATGTCAACAATTATGCTAAGCCAAGACACATTTTCTATTATGGTTTGTTTATTTTATTATTATTAGCAATTTTATAGTAGAGTTTAAAGCAAGTGCAAGTCACTTTTTACTATTGTGACTTATTATTACTATATAGGTTGCACAATTATTTTCCGCAAAGCAATGTACAATCTTATTATTACCAATGGTAGCACATATACAATATTATTATTATTATTGAGGATGGCATATAAGAATTAGATTAATGTTATCATAAGCCACTATGATATTATTCTTATGAGCAATTGAAATGGATGTAATTATTATCAGTATTGGAAGTACATTTTCATTGTGATTACTGGAAGTACATTTTCATTAATGCCAATACACAATAATTTTACTATAATTAATAGCAATGTAAATTCTAGATAATATTATTACAGTAGCACTGCAAAGCACAATATTATTTTTATTTAGGTTATTTTACCTGTTATATTGTGAATATTTTGTACATTTGTAGTTACATGTATTAGATATCAATTATTATTTTGTCAATTGTAGTTACATGTAATTGGGCACTACTTAAATTATATAGTTATGAATGTGAATATTCATATTATTATTATCTAGGTGAACTTATTATTGTTAATGTTCTTACCATAGACCATTATACTCAGAGAGCAAAAACTAACCAATGCATATTAATGATATCTCAAAAAATACACAACAAAAAAATTATATCAAGTAACAATAGAAAAAAACACAATTACAATTACTAATGCTGCTTGGACCACAAATGATAGAGGAATTTTTGACAAAGAATCACAACATGTATAACATTGACAAGACTATAGTAATTTTACTTTAATAATTCTTAACAATAACAAACAAAGTCAAGACAACTAACAGAAATAACCCTAACAAAGAATCATTTCTAATCAATCTCTTTTAAGAAATAGAAATAGATGATAGACAGAATAAGAATAGACAAGAGATTTATTTTAGAAAGTCCCGCCAACCAGAGCCCGCTTTATACATAAATAATACATATATATATATATAATTCATACTAATGAATGTAAAAAATATGATTAAATTAAAGATTACTTAATAATCCAAATGAAAACACATTCACTGTATGAAATTACTGCAATGTAAATCCAGAGTAGAAATCCAGAAGAAACTTAATTAATTATTTAATAATCCAATGAATGTTCACACTGTATCAAGTTGAGTTGCTTCAAGTTTCCACTTCAGTATGGTATAATCCAATTTTAGAATGAACACAAGAAAAAAATGTATACCATTAATTAAAATTAATGTCAAAGTCTTTGGTATACAGATTAAATATTAATTATATTTAAAGTTATTTAATGTTATTTATTTATCTTCCGATAAGCACATCGGACTTCAACACATCAGATTTCAACACCTGGTCGTGTCACATCGGATTTGAACATGTGGTTATTCTACATAAAATTCAACACATCGTTGTGTCACATCGGATTTGAACATATGGTTATGTAGGCTACATAAAATTCAACACATGGTTGTGTCACATCGGATTTGAACATCGGACTTGAACATATGTATATAGTTTAGGTTCCTTGTTGATAACATGTGGGAACGAAACTTTTTCCGGTTGCAAATATTAAATAATGATCTGCGTATAGTCACTTTTTTTCGATTTTTTGTATCGAATTTTCCAATGATGAAATATTTGTCATCGGTGTACAAATGTTATATTTTCTTAGAGCTATTATAGTGCTCAATCATATAAATAGTATATGTATTTGAAATAATTGACTCAGGCTTCAGTTTTGTTCAAAAACTGGTACTCACATAATTTTCCATGTGGTTTGTAGTACGTCTTCAAAAAGTTCAAAAAATTTCGAATTTGAACATAATATTATATCCTTCAGCTTCTCTCTCCGTTAGCTGCCACCAAACCTGTTGATGTGCTATTATTATTATTGGACTATCAAACATTACCACCAGTCTTCTCAGAGTATTTGAGTTGCAGTAGCTGAATTATTTGATTGATTTGAACATCAAAATGGACGACATCACCACAATATAACTTCCAAACTTGTAAATAATAAAAGAACGACTTATTGCAGCATATTATTTAATAACAATTCATTAACAGTTGACACTTCACATCCAATCAACAAATATAGCTTTATAGTATCAACATAATACACAATTTTATTTATTTTTCCTGAGTCTAAAATAATGCCTGCGTTCCTTGTGAGTTATGAGAAAAGACTGCCGACCGCATGGACAGTCACTTGACTATATCTACTTCCGATATAGGTTTTCTTAATATCCAAAAATGGGTTTTATTTCGACTTTTTAATTATTAATATAGTTACTACCTATATATTATTTAATGGCTTCATAGCAATATGTATGACAGAGAAAGAGAGGGAGGTACGGAGAGAGTATGGGTTACTGTTCGAAGTTGTTCTTAGGATTTGAAGTCCATTTAAAAAGACGATTATAACGATAAATATAGTGTAATAATATCAGATTGAACATCTCATATCAAATATATTTACACATTAAATAATTCAAAGAATAACTAAAAAAAAGAATTATTACTACTACTACTACATATTAGAGTCTATATCGACCTACTTATTTGTCACTTTCTACAAAATTTAGGAACCTATAATCTCTGCTATCTAAAACCTACCGAAAATGTGACGTACAAATTGGAGGGAAATAATTTTTCTTTTCTATTATAATATAGGCCTAAGTATAATACGTCTTAACATTGACAATGTTCCTAAATACATTAGATCTACTCATCTAGTTGTTTCATTTTCTTTTTACTACATTCTAGATTCTATTAAATGCATTGCTTCAAAAACAAAGGTCTAACAGATGAAAAGTCCCATAGGTTTAAATAAAAGTGAAAACAAGATTGATACAAAGCTTTATAAATCCTTTTAAATAATGTTAGTAAAGTATAAGATTGTTTGCCGTTACTATTGCATTTCGAGTAAAATTTAACTAGCATCACCGATTTCAACCTCTCATGGGTAAACGGACACAAGTTAAGGAAAACAAAAGGCGTCTTGGCCACACAATCTCCGTGTAGTGCATTTACCAAGAAAATTTATAAATTCTGTTTTTTTTTTTTTTGGCATTGCTGTTTTTTTTTGTTTTTTTTTAAAATCCCGCAGTTTGATGGGTTTTTTAAATTTGCGCCCAGCACCTGCTAGTGGAACTCCAGGATTAGGCTACAGTGAGTCGGTGTTCTTTTTCTGTCCTGAAGAGAGCAAACAGCTATGCAGACAAGGTAATAGAAGAAAAAGAAAAATGAACCCTTCTTAGCATGCCCCATAGATCGATCCGCTTGTACTAAAATGGATACATTACTTTATAAATCGAGAAAACTAATTTACCAAATGAGAAGTCTCGGTATAAGAGCATGTATATATAAATTTAATTATAATATAAAATGTACTTTTCAAAAGAGATTTATATAATATATAGTCTGTAGGTCTATATTGCAATACAACTATCTTTTCTTACCGAAAACTGGAAAGTAGCATGTCTTAGCAGATTTATATTTCGGAATACTTATGTATTCAAAAGTCCATTTCCCTTCGTGTTTCCTGGATACGTTTTGAAACGTAACGTCAACGCTTATAGTCTTTTCAAGTGTAGACGTAGTAAAAGTCATATTGCCAAACAAGCGTGTAACTTTGTCGCAAACTCCGAAGATATCGCAGAATGCTACGTCTGTTGCTGGTTTACGACCTTCTTGAGCTTTCTTCAAAAGCCCGTAATCATTGATGGGTTGTCCAGTGTTCCACACCAGGGTTATAACACCGAGTTCCCGTTCAGCTGATATGCCGCAGCCAATTGAAACTAGAATAACCATATCTCTTAAAGTTAGTATATTTTATATTTAAATAGATGTACAACTCTAGTATATTAGCCAGTAAATTATGAATGTATATAGGGGAACCTGGGGTAAAACGAGATACTTAAGGGAAAAAAAACCTGTCGTATCAAAGATAACATTGACATGTAAACGAAATTCTGTGTACTGAACAAGCAAGTGGTGGACAACAATGTCACAGCAAAAAAAGATGAGATTTGTTTGTTTCAAACGAAATACAAATGATTTATTGGGCTAACCGTATTTGCCCGTTTTGCCCCATGCCTGGGGTAAAACGAGACATATGTGGGGGTGTGCTAAATCAAATGTCAGTTGTCGCAGAGTTCACAAACGAAAACTGGAGCATTGTTTCTTTCATCCAAACCTGCACAGCTTTAGTGTGCCAACCTGTTACAGTCACCTTGACATGCTACCCAGCTTTCTGCACTCTCAGCGTAGGGGAACCTGGGGTAAAACGAGAAACTCAAGGGAAAAAACCCTGTCGTATTAGTCGTATCAAAGATAACATTGACATGTAAATGACATTCTGTGTACCAAACAAGCAAGTGATGGACAATAATGACTCAACAAAAAAAGATGAGATTTGTTTGTTTCAAAAAAAAACACAAATGATTTATTGAGTTAACATATTTTCTCATTTTGCCCCATTGTTTTGTCCTGTTTTACCCCAACATAACCTTGTTCACAAAGCCTCCAAACCACACGCTGCCATGCTTAAGTAGGTCAAACTGATTGATCTAATACCATTGCCCACACAAATATCTATCAGAATGTTACTTCTTGTCTGACAAATCTGTATTTTTGTTCTTAATTAACACATTTGCATCATAACCACATAAATAGATCAAAATAGCTAAAATTGAAATATTTGCCTCTCACTGACTCACGCAGCTCAACCAAACAAAACGGATTTTGCCGACAAGTCAGTATCACGTGATCTCTTTATTAGACTCATTGGTAAAGAGCTCCCACTTTTGTTTTTCAGTAATTCGTGTGTCTCGTTTTACCATGCTATCTCATTTTACCCCAGTTTTCCCTACATTATTAGCTTTTTAAACAAGCCTTTTATTTTGTATAGCAGGGGTCGGAAACTTACGGCACGCGTGCCAAACTTGGCACGCAGAGCAATTTTGCATGGCACGTGGAAGACTCACCAAAAAGGAAATTAAAGTACATTCTACAAGAAATTTAGCGCTAAAGCAGGATGAGTTTTAGGGTGTTGGTACGCTTAATGAATTAGAAATCTCACTTAGGCACACTGTTATCAAACGGTTTGCCAATTTCTGCTTTATAGAGAGATACACCAAGTAATAGATGAGATCACCACAGCCACACTGGGGAATTCTGGGGGGTAACAACATAGAGGACTAGCACTCTAATAATTTCAACAAAGGAAAAAACACAAGAAATAGTTATACAATAACAACAAACTCATTAAGAAGTAGTCATATACAGAATGCCTTGAAATATAATATAAAGCATAATCAAAAGCCAGATGCGTGTTTTGCAGATTTGAAGTTGACTATTGTGTATGTGTGTGTGTGTGCTGTATTTGTTCTGGTTGATGTGCTTGTGTTCTTGTAATACCGCAATGTAATCAAACCACATTTCCATTTTGGATCAATTAAGAAATCTTTATCTTATCAATCTCATATATTATAATCTTTAAGTTAGTTTTATATATTTACCAAAAAAGTTCAATGCCCGAAATAGCCTATTAGTAGTTGTTTTTTTTTTTTTATGGACGGTAACTAAATAAATCTATGTTTTGTTGATGGCGTAGATGGACTGGCTAAAAATGAAAACAAATTAACAATAGCTAGCCAACTTAATACAAAGTCTTGCTAAGATGTCCTCATCATCTGTGACATGCAAATCAGTGCGGAAAAGATCAAATAGGCATCACTGGCATCACCTCTAAAATCAAGTCGATGGTTGAAAGATTAGAGATAAAAAAAAACTTACGCATTAAGTACATTTAGAAACAATAGTCTTAAAAAAAGAATAGATGTCAAGGAACGCCCTACCATGACGACACTTAAGTGGCTTAAGATGAAATGAAATTACATAAACAAATAGCCCTTGGTTCCGAAATCAGGGAGGTCTTCACAATTGTTTAAATCTTTAGTATGCCTGTGAGATCTGGTAGGTTGATGGTTGCGACAGAGGTCAAATTGTTTAATTTATAAAAAGGAAGAAACTGTGGTCTTATATAACCCTCTCGTACTAGTCCAGCTCCAAACGTCTTTTTTTTAAAAACTATATCCAACTCTAACAAGTAGGCTACCTCACATAGTTTAGAAATGTAAATTAAATTTAATCAAGCGGGCATTGTGCTGGCCGAACATTTCCCATTGTGTGGTCACAAAAATAAGTTAACGCCGCTTCATTAGCAATGTGATCCACATTCTACATATTCTCTATAAGCTTATAATGCTTTATTGTACGATAACTAAGTCACTTTTAACTGTAGTGATCTGAAACATTTCTTTTACAATAATAATTACTTTTAAAGCATACAGATAATTCCTAAATTATTGAGCTTTTTCTTTGTTTAAATTGAACATTCTAAATTCACTTACACAAATTGAACATTCTAAAGTCACTTACACAAATTGAACATTCTAAAGTCACTTACACAAATTGAACATTCTAAAGTCACTTACACAAATTGAACATTCTAAAGTCACTTACACAAATTGAACATTCTAAAGTCACTTACACAAATTGAACATTCTAAAGTCACACAAATTGAACATTCTAAAGTCACTTATACAAATTGAACATTCTAAAGTCACTTACACAAATTGAACATCCGAGTTGGAACAGCGAGATTCAACACAAGTAGAAAAAGGACTTCCGAGCTGGCATGCATTTTGGCAACAATTTTTTTTAAATTCAAGGACTACCCCTAACAGAAATGTAAAATGTGTTTTATTAATTTGATTAAAAAAAACAACATAAAACAGCGTTATGTGAATGTAAATACTATAATAATTATTGATAACGTATACTCCCCCCAAACTCTTGAGTGAATATTGTTTTTAAACAAGTTAGTTTTCACCATCTCTCTAGCTTTCTAACTTATATGTACTCAATATTTATTATTTTAACAAAACAATCGACGCTCAAGGGTGATCTTAATGGATTCTTTACAGCACTTTCATCGTTACAGTGATTCTCAATCATTTTGTGCCGAAAACAAAAAGTTGTATTGAATAGAATAATATGTTTCCGGGGGCACGGCGCGTTCGGCTCGCGTTCCAAAGGCCCTGGGTTCGAATCCTTGTGCAGGTTGGGATTTTTCCTCGGGTCATAAGGATGTCCCTGAGTCTACCCAGCTCTGATGGGTACCTGACCTTAGTTGGGGTAAAGTAAAGGCGGCTGTGCATACTGCTGGCCACGCAATCATCTAGTATACCGTGGCCACAGAAACTGGTCAACGCTGTTTCACAGGCCTTATGGTTCAAATTGGTACGACGGGATACTTTACTTACTTTTTCCTGCGGTGGTTTTATTTCCTTTTCTTTTCGGCCGGTTAACAAAAATGTGTAGGCCTAAAAAATTAGTCAACTTTTAAAAAGTTACCATTGACGTAAGGGTGTATTTAAACATCCTTTAAAATAATTTGATTCCTAGATGATTGTTTTTTATGAAATTTGAGAACAATTATCTCCACTGAAGTGAGTCAGATGATTAAATGAAGGAATGAACCGGGACACTTGGATAAGTCAAACTTATGGAGCATGAACAACAGTAGGACTATACTTCTTTTCACGTTGACTTAGTCAATACTTGATACTGTTTCCCTGTTCATTGTTGAGACTTATTGTGACGTATTGAAGTGCAATTATAATACTGATTGTGTTTAGGAAATGTTTCACTGCGAGCAACAGAATGTAAAGATTTCGCCGAAATGTTTAGTAAGAAATTATGTTCATATTTCCAGACATAATATTACTTTTCTAAAACCTTTTATTTCTATTAAATTTCAATCCTATGACTTTGTGGCGTTAATCTATGAATAAAATTAACAAACCTCTCCTTTTCCAAATACGGCACATGTGCAATTAGATTTATGTCTATAATTTCTATTGAATCTGCATCGGCTGCTATTATAAACAACCATCAATCCGACCCTTGACTTTCGACGACGGTGCGCGTAACCACATTTCTCCATTCGTCCCGGTCAGAAGCCGTTTGCAGAAGCGTATCAAGAGGTAATTCGGTCCACTCTTTCAGGTTGTCCATCCACTTATTTTTCTGGCGACCTTTCTGCGTGCTCCTTCCACTGCACCATGTAGCACGGTTTTGGCCAAGGAGTCATGCCTTACAGTATGACCAAACAAGCTCAGCTTTTGTCGTTTTACAGTTGAAAGGAGTGCTTCCTGTCTCCCCGCCAGATTACGGAACTGTAGAAAGACATATTCATTTGTTTGTCTTTCTTAGTATAACTCTATAAACTATACATTCTCAATAAACGAATTTAAATGTTAAAACTTAGGTCAAAACAGTAGTAGGCCTAGTCTAGATTGTTATAGATTGTTGAAGTATAATTTTTATATTATTCAAGGCAACAGAAAATATTTCAATCTTTAATATTGTTTTTATATTAAACAATAACGAGACCAATATATTTGCGATTTATAAGGAAACAAAAATACGCCATTCATCCCCAGACAACAAACAAGACTCTGACGTCACTTCCTTCACTAACAAACCACGCCATACCTCAGACATATCGCTTAGAGATTATTATAAAGAAAATAACTAAAATAGCTAACAATAAAATAATGAATAAAAGAACAATGTATCCAACATCATCAACATATATAATTGCCGTGAGTTTGTTTATATGTTTGTTTATATATATATATATTTATATATATGTTTGTTCGCTACAGGCACCTAAGCCGTTTGACTAATCGGGACAAAAATTAAATGTATAAATCGGAAACGTCCTCCAAAAGATAATTTTATTTTATGACTTTTAATCATGAATGTGTTAATTTAAAACATTCAAAATGTTAGATCCAGCCATGCAAATTAAATATAATCGTACATAGCAAATGGCCATTTCCGTTCATTACTATGTTGAACGCGAGATTTACTATGTTGAACGCGAGGGTCTTTTCGGGTTTTCCCAATTCTGCTGTTGGTTTTTTAATGTGGCGAGACCTTTTTTATAAGTTACGCACCACAATTTGGCTTTGAGAGTTTCAATGGATTACTTTTAAAAAAATACTAGCGTATGACGTAATGTCTATCAAATCATTTCTTTTTTCATTATTGATGTTTGCATTATCCTTTTAAGAAAAAGTAACCAAATCTTTTAATTATTTAATGGATTCACGTCGCTATTGAGAATATCCTTTAATAGGCGACTTTATACACTCTATAAATTAAATGATACGAATTATAAAAAAAAAACAAGTTATGCCTATAAATGATTACTTTCAAATACCGGGTACCATAAGCTTGACATCAACAATATAAAATAAAAATTTAATACTGAAAGAAACATTCTCAGTACTGTTTTATTGATACAATAAGCAAGAACAAAAAATTAAATACCGAAAAAATCTTTCTCAATTTAGTTTTTATTGCGTAACGCTTAGGATTGAGCAATCTCTGTCCGGGCTCCAGCCACCCAACGGCACGCCGAAGGCGTGGCGTGCCGTGTAACGGGGAAGGTTTCCGCAGCCCAGCGATCGTTCACTGCGGTTCTATAGGTCTACTATGGGCACATGCATCCAAGCACCGGGTGGTTCTCGAGACGGGATTGCATCGTCCATTGCTTCCTCCTTATGGAGACCAGTGGTCTCTCGGCAGTGTAATGGACCTCGGACCCGCTGCGGGGGCTGTGCCCCATGCGTTCGCCCGCCAGTGTATTCTTAATGGGAATGTATCTGCGGTTTACACACTACGCCAGTCCTTGAGGCCACAATTCTTATGCATATGCCAGGGTCAGGTCGACCAGAAACAATTAAAAATTACAAAAAGCTAAATACCGAAAGAAACATTCTCAAAACTGTTTTATTAATACAATAAGGAAGAACAAAAATTAAATACCGAAAAAAATCGTTATCACTTTAGACTTTATTGTATTGAAATATTATTTTCTACGCTTTTTTTATTATTATTTACCTTTTTATTGTTTGGTATTGTGGTTTCTTTTACTTTTAGATAGTATATTATTGTTAATTTAATAGGCTATTATTAACAAGTCAAGTCAACACAACTGTTCGCTACGTTTTAATACCAGAAGCTTATCAGGAAAAATTATGCATATGCCAGGGTCAGGCCGACCAGAAACAATTAAAAAGAACAAAAACTAAATACCGAAAAAAACGTTCATTGTCTTTATTGTAATAGTCTCTTTTCTTTCTCTCTTAACAAAACACATTGTAGTCATTCGTTTCTCCGTCATTTTGACGGGCATAACCACTAGTATAAGATAGTTAACAACATAGATGATGGTTAATATCCTAATTTTAATGTTTTGAATTAAACAAATTATTCGACCAATATCTGAAATTTAAACGAAAATCACAATTAAAGTTTATTTTAAAGATAAATATATTTCAGGAGGTGCATACGTCAATAGGCTATCAATAAACAGAAAAAATCAACATGTACATTTATTATTATAATTTAAAAAAATGACCAAATGTAAGTATATACTCAAGACATAAACTATAAGGCTATAAGTCATTGACATAGGCATAAGGTTATGGAAGGAGCGTCTGTAACGTATAAGATAAGATAAGTGAGGTTTCCCATTAGATGGACAATGAGACGCTTTGTATTTTCAAATGAATCTATTGACTGTGAATGAGTGACACTGTTCTGTAAGGCTTTCTTTATCTGCTCAAAATCTACAATTAAAAGTAAATTAAACACGCTTTAAAAATACTTACGATTTTCAATTTATTTTTTTTCACATTATTGTAGTGGGAGAGTTGTAAATGTTTCAACACAAGTCTATTGTTTGTTTTTCTCAGGAAAAAAACGAACAACACAATTTCTAGCATTTGAAACTGGACCGAAGTTTGTGTGTACTGACTGTGTCCTATTAATTTATTGTTTATAAAGAAAACACTGGACTGTCACCTGACACGTCGAGGGTTCGAGCCCTGTCGCCGACCAATCCCTGCCGCCGACCAATCCCTGCTGCCGACCAATCCCTGCCGCCGACCAATCCCTGCCGCCGACCAAGCCCTGCCGCCGACCAAGCCCTGCCGCCGACCAATCCCTGTCGCCGACCAATCCCTGTCGCCGACCAATCACTGCCGCCGACCAATCCCTGCCGCCGACCAAGCCCTGCCGCCGACTAAGCCCTGCCGCCGACCAATCCCTGTCGCCGACCAATCACTGCCGCCCTGCTCGAGTTTTGGGCCTAGTGGACGTAATAATATTCTATGTAGAGACGACGTCTGTAAACTTATAAGATAAACTTATAAGACAAGATAAGTACTATGTACATTCTTTCAAATACTGGGTATTGTACTCTGTTGAATGGATAGATGAATATGTGACACAGCCAACACCTTATCATTCACATTGCACGACTAACAAAATCTAACTGTCAAAGGCCTGTAGGTGTGTTTTATTTTGACAACATTTATTTTTAAGCACTGATTTCACTGACCAACATAAAAAAAAGCCAAGTAAAGAAGATTCTTAAACTGTTATCTGTTCTTTTAATGTATGGCTCAGAAAGACATTTTCCCCCAATCCGATGGATTGGCGACTGGTCTTGTCTCCAGGTCTTCAAAGTAAGCAAAGTACTCGTCTGACCAAACTGATCATAGGAATGGTGAAGCAGTTTCTGTGGCCACGGCATGCGAGGGGATGTGTGGCCAGCACAATGGCCAGCCGCCTTTACTTTACCCCAACTAAGGATAGGTACCCATCCGAGCTGGGTTACGCTGGGTATACTCAGGTACACACTCCAGACCCGGGAAAAAAATCTTAGATTATTTATTAGATAGGCTATTGTGGAATTTTCGTCAAGTAAAGATTTAACCAAACAAAATAGATTCAGTTAGATCTAATAAGATTGTTTATTATGATGGAGATTCTAACGGTAGATTCCAAACTATAATAGACCTACCCGAAAGGCCTACAAAATTTTGATTGACATAAATATGGGCTAGAAATGTGCGTGTTGGATTTTTTGAAATGGAATAATTTTGCAATTGCACTTAGATCTATATATTGTTAATTCTTAAAGATGTGTTTACTTTTACAATTTATATTGTGCATTTGATCTATTTGTTTTTCTTTTAAATTAAATTATTATTGATTCATGTAATTCAGATTTGTTTGTTTTTTTGTTTTTTTCTAATTGTAGTTTCTTTAAAGTAGCCATTAAAATATATTATGCACAGGTTTTAATTTAAGCATAGACTATAATAAGATGGACCGCTTGCTCTATTTTTAGAGCTGATATGTACTTTTTTTCAACCAATAATGCTGTCTTAAATTACGTCTACGCACCTCTTTGTTTCTTAAATGTTTCCGCTGTATAGACTTTCGATTTAAATTTTAATTTTACATTGAGAAAATCAAAGCGATTCAATAAAACGGAAGTGCAAAGTATTATACGAATATGATTTAAGCCTTAATATTGTCTCAATTTTTTTTTATACAAATAAAGACGTCGTAAAAAAAAAGGTTAAAAAACTTTATATGCATATTAAGTTATTTAGTGAAGCCGGCTGGTCACGCGGTTAGTTCACCGGACTGTCAACCAAATACCAACTGACAGGTCGCAGGCTCTAGCCCTGCCACCGACGGATCCCTGTCGCACTGCAGTAGTTTTGGACCTAGTGGACGTAATAATCTTCTATCTAGAAGGAACGTCTGTAAACTTATAAGATAAGGAAAAACAAAACAGAACTTTAGTAGCCTTAGTAATTAGTTTATTTATAATGAACACAGTTTATAAAAGTAACTGTAAGCTAATGCAAGAATAATTTAACATAATAACATTATACAAAAATGTGTGATTTACAAAGCTGGTCCTGCAGTTATTATATACATCAGGCATATAGCATAATGACCCCCCGGTTGAGACCTACTGTCGCCCAATCCCTGCTGCCCTGCAAAAGTTGTTTACTAAGTACAAAATAATCTTCTACCTAGAAGGAGCTTATGTAAGCATATAAGAAAGGAGGCTACATATTTTAGTTGAAAAAAGATATGGGTCTATGTTTGCCTAAATTTTAGTTAGAATACTTTGGCCTGTATAATTTACTAGTAGCATAAATCTGAAATTTCTAAAGCATTGACTAGACGAGAGAAATATATTTTTCTAAAATGATTCAGTCTATCTTCTGTATTGATAGATATAGACCTATATAAAAAGCCTATATAGACCTAAGCTTATACATGCAAGAAATAATCCTCCAAGGCACTGTAGAAGGTGGATGGCGGAGAGGCCGTTAGCGGAAATGCTGGTTCGACAATGTAAAAGATTGGACAAAGCTGCAAATGACTGAACTATTGACGACTGCTCAAGATAAGCAAAAGTGGAGAAAGATGACCGCCGAGGTGTCCTTTCGCTCCCCCCAACGACCACAACGGTCAAAGGATTGATGATGATTATATATATATGTACAATTTTGTGCTAAGTATGTGTAAAGTATTTTTGTATTGAGCCTAAATGTATTGGTCCAAAGTTTGATTATAACAATTGTTGCATCACAATGCTCAAATGTAATCTTGGTTAAAATTGTACCTTTTTTCAATGATATTTCATAAGCACATTTAAACATTAAGCACTGTATCTCTTGCTAATAGTAACTGAAACAATAAACATTGCAATAAACAATAAACATTGCAATAAACAATAAACATTGCAAAAAAATAAATAAACATTGCAATAACAATAAACAAAGCTTAAACATATTCACATATTAAAACTAACTTTTTAACAATGCTCAACCAATGCCCAGCAAACTATATTTTCCCCCAACTAATTTCAGGTACTCATCAAATCAAACATAAAGTTTAATTGTGCATGCTGACAAACCGACAGGTCAAAGTTTACGTAAATAGAAAGACTATAATAACATGGACCGCTTGCTCTATTTTTAAAGCTTATATGTTCTTTTTTCCGTGCGCATCCAATAACGCTGTCGTACATTACTTCTACGCACCTACGTTTGCCTAAATGTTTCCGCTGTATACAACTTTCAATTTTAATTTTTCATTGAGAAAATCATAGCGTTTAAATAAAACGGAAGTGTACAGTACAAAAGGGAATCGGGAATTCCGAAAAAAATTAATAGCAGAAATATTAAAGCAAGCGGTCCATCTTATTATAGTCTTTGATAAATGCAATTACTTCATTCTGGATACCAAAAAATCCATACCAAAAATACATTTTATACATGAAAAAAAAAGTGTTTTATAATAACTTCAAAACTAAATACATATCATATAAATAAACGGGACTAATGTCAAGAGTAGGGGCTACATGAAGATTAAATTAGAACCATAAAAACCCTGAAACTGTTTGGCTAGAAGCGCGTGATTATATTAACACAACGAGAAACTGAGAAGGATGAAGAACCCTTAGCTTAAGTAAAAATTAACATAAAGGTTACGTGTCCATGCCGACATACCGACACAAAACAACTTCATTACAACTGATACAAGATTTTTTCTCCTATGGAAAAAGCTAATCAAGACCGTTCGAAAACGAATGAATAGAAATCAGCAAAAACCAAGACTGACTGAAAATACGAATGTTTTGAAAGATCAGATACAAATCCTCTATGGCGTTTTACGTCTCGCGAGACGATCTTTTTCCCTTGCAGGCTCTCATGTGGCTGAAGAGGCCAATCCTGGAATTACAGGTACAATCACACTTGGTGCAGATGAGAACAGCGGAGAAGACCAGGTTTCCCTCCATATTCTTGGGCCTATCCTGCGCCATGCACTCCCAACAGTTGAGCTAACGTTCCGTAAAGGCCTAAAGTTAATTTCAACAAATTTTTTTTTTTTACCTAAAAGTCATAATATCATCGCGTATTGACGATTAAAACATCTAATGTCGTTTAGTGAACATTTGTCTGTAACAGCACTTTGTCTCTACTTCATACGCAATAACTGTATGTTGGACATGTCTGAAACGCGAGTGGTTTTTGGAGCATCTTGCAGGTCGGTGTATACCGTGATGACGTCTCCATGTAACAATTGGTCAAAACTACCTGGAAATTGAAATAAAAATAAAAGAAAGTTTAAAATGTTATTGAAGTATACTTATTACTGGGACGGTTATGGTTAATGAAGCAAATCAATTGAGTAGTTAAGAGTTAATGTAGCAGTCAGTGGCAAAGATAGAATAGAAGTTAACGATGCAGTTATTGAATTAGAATTCACCAGTCAAGTTAATTTTAAAGTAAATAAAGCAATGAGAATCACCCAATATGTTTAGCTATCTCTGGTTTGCCCCAAGTGGATGTCATCTTGCCATGAGAGAAAAATATCTCTTGATCCGGGGAGATTTAAAAATGCCTCAAGAATCAGTGGCATAATTAGAGTAAATGGCGCATTTAGCGCCTAAGCGTGGGATAAATTTAGCGCCCTTCAAGACTTAGTTTTAATATTTTAGTTAGTTAAGATAATCAAAGTGTCAATTTGGCATCTATCAAGACTTTGGCACTTGGGTCGGCCGACAGATGCACCAATAATTACAGTAAATATTATCTTATATATTACATACGCTCTTTCCATAAAGACGATTATTGCTTCTTACGTTCATACATGGTCTGAGTCTAGTCTTGCATTTTCATAAATATTAGGTTATTGGGTATTCATGCTTTGTTCAGACAACCTATTCCATAACCAGATGCCATTCGGAAAGAAATAGTACTTATATGCATGTCTTTTCTCGCGTAGGGATAAGAAAAGTGTTTTTGTCCTTATGTTTATCTGAACATTGCAACAGGCTGTTATTGTGTTGTATTTGTAAGTTAGTCTCAAATCAAAACAATAAGACGACTTAGAAAGCTGCTAAAGACGTTTTTCTAATCCCCAAAACTCCCCCTAAACTTTTGTACTAATGTAGCAACAAATTTAAAGCTTTTATAGTTTGTGTAGGGTTTTCCCATATTTTCAATTTAGATCAATATACCTCCATTTATATTCGTCTCCAAATTCGTGGAACTCGAACTGAAAGTAGACAGTTCTTCCGTGAAACTGTAAGACTTATAATGAATTCCCTTTCTGACGATGCGGACAACGTACTTGAATATCTGAAAATGAAAACTTATACTTTTCTAAATGTGTCGGTTTGATTCTTTACTTTCGTAATGGAAACTAATAGTCAAATGTATGTGAGAGCTAAATCTCTAGCAGAAGAATTTGATGGTTAATATCGTTATACCAGTCTCAGTAATAAAATGCGTATTCAGTAGCGTAGCCAGGGGGGGGGGGGAGCAGCGGCCGCTCCCTCTATGACCATGTTCGAAAAAAAGGGCCTTTTCGGGAAAAAAAAAATTTAATTAATAATTTTAACAAACCACGAAGAAAAATTTTTGCTGTTTCTAATTTTTTTCTTTAAATTGCATTTCAACAATTTCATTTATTACAATCATTTTGCATCATTCAGCGTGCAAACAGAGTGAAAGTCAAACTGATCAACTATATTATTCTTATAAGACAATTTATTTAGTGCCGTAGCAAGACCAAGACCTAAAGAAAAGGAGCGTAATAGAGAAAATCATTAAAGCGTTTTATATTTAATAAAAAATTATTCTGTTTGTTATTATCAGCTTTTTAATAAAAATCCATTCATAGCTACTACACAATTTTATTACTAAACTTACACATTAATAGCAGTTATCAACATTTGAATTTAGATCTAGACTAGTTGTCAAGAAATTATTTGAGTAATAGATATACAGTTTTCATGTTTGATCTCAGAATAACTGAGTAATACTCTAACATATTATTTTAACTTTAAGAGAGAACACATCAAACTAATTGCTATTACGAGGAAGAGATACGTAATAACTATACAAATTGGTTAGTTATTTTAATGTTTAAGAATGTACATTCTCTAGTCATAAAATATTTAGATAATTTTTAATTATGTTGTGTAATTTGACAGTTTTAGAGGTATTAAGTGTAAGCCATTAATTTTTTTTAAAGAAAACATAAAAGAAATATATTAGAAATATTAAGGTAAAGACAACGGATTAATTATCTCCCTTCAATTAAATTCTACAAAGTTGATAGGAGTGATACCAAACGAGTTAATTGTTTTAATATAAGTAGTGTACTTCTGAAAACGCTCATCTATCTTAATTTGCCTTAAATTAGGGAAAGAGTGAAATGTTTTGAAATTGATTTCACAGAAAGATATGCCCAGTGTCACTGAAACGTGTCGTCAAGTCATACAGAAACATTGGCTTCAACAGTCAGTTCTCCTCATTCAATAACGGAATTTTTTTCCCCATTAAGATACATCTTAATTATCTTATCTTATACATTACAGACGCTCCTTCTATAAAGAAGATTATTGCGTCCTACGCTCATCCGTGGTCCGAGTCTAGTCTTGCATTTTTATTAATGTTTTAAATGATGTTAGGTTATTGGTTTTCCTGGTTTGTTCAGGCAACCCATTCCATGCCCGAATGCCACTCGGGAAGAAAGAGTACTTATATGCATTTGTTCTCGCATAAGGGACAAGGAAGGTGTTTTTGTCTCTATGTTTATCTGAGCTTTGCAACAGATTGTTATTGGGTTGTATTTCTAAATTAGAGTTTAATGCCTTATGTATTATTACTACTTTACTCTTTGCCCTTCTGTCCTCTAGTGTTTCTAGGTTTAGTGATTTGACTAATGGTGTTACTCTTGTCAATGGGGAATATTCACTAGTTATAAACCTTGCAGCTCTTTTTTGAATTTGTTCTAATTTTTTAATGTTTTCTTTAGTTGATGGGTCCCATACAGATCCTGCATATTCTAGTATAGGCCTAACTAATGTGAGATAGCATTTTAGTTTTATATTCTTATTACATTTGTAAAAATTCCTTTTTATGAATCCTAATGTTTTGTTTGATTTTTTAATTACTTCATCAATGTGAGGGTTCCAAGATAACTTATCATTTATTATTACTCCTAGATACTTAGCATTGCTAGTTTGAGTTAGTTCTTTACCATGAATGAAGTAGTTTGTTATTATTTGTTTCTTTTTCTTGGATACCCTTATTAGTTGGCATTTTTCTGGGTGAAAAGACATACTCCAGTTTGATTCCCATTTTTGTAGTTCATCTAGGTCTTTTTGTAAAAGTTCACTATCTTTTCCTGTCTTTATTATTCTATAAATTATGCAATCATCGGCAAATAATCTTACTTTTGTGCCTGTGTTGATGCAATTAGGCAGATCATTAATGTAAATTAGAAATAGTAGGGGCCCTAGAACAGTTCCTTGTGGAACTCCTGAGTTTACTGTTATTGGTGATGACTTAGAGCCATTTATTATCACTGTTTGTTCTCTGCCTATAAGAAAGTCCTGAATCCACTGATGTAAGGGACCAGAGATGCCAAAGTATTTAAGTTTTTTAAGAAGACTATAATGATGAACTTTATCAAATGCTTTTGAAAAATCTAGTAATATAGCATCAATTTGGTTGTTATTATCTAATCCCTTAGACAAGTCATCTATTAAGCCTATCAATTGAGTCTCACATGATCTATTTTTCCTGAAGCCATGTTGGTGTGGGCACAGTGCATTTAGTTTGTCTAGATGATTTACTATACTACTATATATTATATGTTCAAGTAATTTACATGTTATGCTTGTTAGAGAAACAGGTCTATAATTTCCGGGGTCAGATTTATCTCCTTTTTTGAAAAGGGGGGTTACATTGGCTAATTTCCAATCTTTGGGCACTTTGCCCTGGTTTAGAGAGGCCTGAAAAAGTATTTTAAAGATTGGAGATATTTCATTAGTTAGTTCTTTAAGCAATCTTGCTGGTATTTCATCTGGACCAGAAGCTTTGTTTACTTTTAAGTTGGTTAGGAGTTGTTTAATGCCTTTTTCATCTACATTTATATTTCCTATCTCTTCTAGTTTGTTTAAATTTATGAATATTTCTTTGTCACCTGGATTTGAAAAAGATGATGCAAAGTGTGTGTTTAGGATATTAGCTTTAGTTTCATTATCATTATAAGTTTCGTTGTTTTGGCCTTTTAGTGGAGCTATGCCTGTAGTGTCCATTTTTCTTGATTTAATGTAGGACCATAAGTTTTTATTATTATCTTTAGAAATTACATTGTTTACATATTCATTCTGCAGCTGTCTGCTTAGTTTCTGAGTTAAATGTTTAATTTTTAGGTATTTTTTATGTAGTCTAATTGAATTAGTTGCCTTAAACTTTTTGAAAAGATTTTCTTTTTGTTTACACAGTTTCTTTAGTTTAGTGTTAAACCAACATTTGTTAATTTTATTTGATGTTTGTTTTGTTGGCACAGTGTCAGCCATTATTGCTTTTAAGTTAGTTTTTATAAATTGCCAAATATCTTCAACTGGACTATCTATATTGTGTTTAGTAAGAAAATTGGTTTGGAATTTTATTGCTGCTTGATGTAGTTCTGTTGTGTTACATTTATTCCAGAGATAAATTATTCTTTTAGGTTTCTTGCTAATTTGGATTTTTATTTTGTTATTTACTCTGACAATATCATGATCTGAAAGTCCAGGGATTATTTCATAATCTAATACTAGTCCTGGTCTGTTCGTTAAAAATAAATCTAGTATATTATGGTTTCTTGTTGGTTTTTTATTAATTTGGTCTAAGTTTAGATTTTGGATGGTATTGATAAACATTTCATTTATTTCTTTTGTGTTTTGGTGCTTTTCTATACAGTAGCTATTCCAATTTATATCAGGGAGGTTGAAGTCCCCCATTATCCAAATTATAGCATTTTTATATTTAGTTTCAATACTTGTCAGCTGATTACACAGATCAGACATGTACTTTGATGTTGAGTTTGGTGGTCTGTAAACACTGCCTACAATTATTGGTTTGGAATAAGGTCTGCTTATTTTACAAAATACTGACTCTATGTTATTTTGAGGTTCTAATTTAATTTCTTCAGCTATTAGGGTAGATTTTATGGCTAGTAAGACTCCTCCATGCCTGTCTGACCTATCTTTCCTAAAAATTTCATAATTATTATTGAATATCTCTGTGTTGTAAATATCTGGGCTAAGCCATGTTTCGGAACCTGCAATTATGTCTGGTTCTTCATTATTTATTAAAAGTTCCAAATCAGCTTTTTTATTTTTAATGCTTTGGAAATTTATTGTAAGAGTTTTGAGGTGATACTGATTTGGGGTTTTATGGGATTTAGTGTTAAAGAGTGTCTTTTTACTTTTTTTTATTGGTGTTGATCTAGCTAAGGGTTTATTTAGGTCTAAATTATTAACTTCTGGGCTTGTCAAGGCACTGTAGGGGTTAGTGGTATCCAGGTCATGAGAATTAAACAGACCTGAACTAAATTGTGGCAACCCACACTGTACACAGTGCCAAGAGGCATCTTTATTTCCTAATGCTATATAAATTGGGGTGTTCATATGCAAGCATGCAGCATGGTACCATTCATCACAGGTGTCACATTGAATAGCTCTATGTTTTGCTGTGCATGGCTTACTGCAAATGTTACATCTATCTCTAACTGTCTTGACTGGGCCTGGGTTGGATTCTACATCGCCAGCCAAGAGCAACAATAGTACTAAATGATTTTGTCTGTACCTGCAAATTTTGTGTTTAAAATGGTTTAGGGAGATCTTTTTTAGGAGGATATAAGCATGAGTGTTGTCAATATCTTTAATGTTGTGGTGATTAATTATTATCTGCTTATGGACAATTTCATGTTTGGGTAGTTTTAGTGCCCTTACCAGAACTAGGGCTAAGACTAGGATTACAAGTTTCATTTCCTTTTTTAATACTTTTATTTAAAATAGTTTGGTGTATTTTATAATTAAATATAGTAGTTATAATTGATGTTTATTGTTTTGTAAATAGGCTATAGCCTAGGGACTATAGGCTATAGGCCTGTTACTACTTAGAATTTAGATTTAGGCTAAGATTTAATAATTTGGTAACCTTATATTCTTATATAGGTCTAGTGGCGATTGTAGGCCTATTGTTTAAATACTAATAAAACGAATGTTATTATTTGTCTCTTATATAATTAATTATGTTTTATTACTATAATATGTATTTATTTGTCTGAGTTTCTTTATTATTTATTATAATTGTGCTTAAGTTATTATTTTAAGCCTGGCCTAGACCAGTAATTGTAAACAAACAATTCGAATATGGGGTCAATATGGCGGCCTTCGAAGCGCCAAGTATAAATAATACTTTAAGCTCACTGTTACGAGCAATTATTCTATTTAATAGTATTTGCAATATACATATACTAAGTATTAACTTAATTAAAGGTTAGTATAAAGATTAAATGGGTGTTAGTTATATAAATATAGAAAATATATTGAAAAACTTATCCGTGATATGAAAAGCGTACTAGCCCGAACCGGAAGTCGTAATTGCTTCCAGACAAGAAAATAATCTGTCCAAGACTTCACCTATCTCCGTATGACTTTCTTCTAGAAGAGTCTTGAGAAACTTTACAAGAGCTTAGCATACAAACATTCCTGAACTATAAAACAGTCCAGTGTTATTCCCATGTAGTTCGCCATGCAGCATTCACTAATTATGCTGTGTGATGATTTAAAATATATATAGTTATTTTAGTGGGACATAATTTGTATAATCTCTAACCCGGTGTTAATGTACAGAATAAACGAGTGACGTTTTACGATAAAAACAATGACGTGGGAGTTAGATTGAACGTAGCGTAGATTTGAAGATAAAGACAGACGACCTAAGAATTTGGTAGTGAAAAGACGTGTTTTAGACTAGGCTATATAAACTGTGGAGTATTTGAATTCATCTTGTACATAAATTGCATTAAATATTGAGTTCTCATTTCTACTAAAAGCCGGCAGTTTGTTCATTGTTTATTATTATATAATGTGATCTCCCTGAGAGTTGTATACATAGTAATTACAAAATAACGGTCACATTATTTGGCGCCCAACTAAAATTCGGAAGCTCAAGGTGAATTCGGAAGCCCAATGTGGAATATTGAAAATCAACGGAGAATGTTGAAGGAGAATCAAGGTGAATATTATTGAAAATCAATTTGAAAGAAAGCCTACAATATATTGTGAAGCACAGCTTAAAGAATACCGCAAATGAACGTTTCTTACGACTAAAAGAAGACTAAAATTCAATGTCAAGAAATATCGACGAGAAAGAAAATTTGACGGTTTAACAGTATAGCCTAGCACGTCTTGGAATTAAGCGCTACCAGTACATAACGGTGTACATGAAGATAGAAACGGAAGTTTATGTATGTTACCTAGCAAGTCGGTTAAAAAGGCCACTGGAAGTTGAAAGGCGTCTCGGATACATTTTAAAAGTATCGAAAGTGGTAACAGTTAGTGAGACAATAGTAAAGCTGTGTTTAATAGGACAAGCTACGTTTGTCAAGTGAAGAGATTAAAAGAGAATCTCCGTAGAACTAGTAAATGGTTCGAGAAAAGAAGAATAATTCAGAATAGTCACAGAACTAGAAGTCAGTTCAGTACAGTAGCAGAAGTCAAGTGAAATTGGAAGTAAAAAGAAACTTCAACAAAGTGAAATGATTGTAATTCTTATGAATTAACGAACACACGAAGACTTTGGGCTGAAATAACCTGTGTGGTGGAGGATCATTTCGAGTTTGGAACCGGGATTCGGAGACGGGAAGGAAAAGGAACGCGTTTTTTAAGATAAGTAAACTGGTGTATACGTTATGTTGTAGTATAGTATATGCCTAGATTTTTCTTGTGAAATCACTGGCATGTATTAGTTTCTTTTAGGAATTTTGTGTATACACTTATTGAAAAGTCCCTGTAAGTCAGGTTAGTTGAAAAAGACTTTTCATAAGTGTATATTACATAATATATGTTAGATTGTATAGTCTTGTATGCACAGTGTTATCATATTGTTTATATATTTGTCATAGTAAATTTTTTGTGAATCTCGAGTTTCATCTACTATCTGTGGTGTTCTTATTTTTATATGTATTGATTATTATATTGCTATTTATTTTATGCATATTGCAATATTGCTTCCATTTTAAATTATATTAGTTTGTTGTAGTTATATATATTAATTGAAAATGGAGTGTCCCTCAATGGAGACATATGCGCTGTACATAAATTATGGTAAGGAGTTGGGATATACTGGTAAAGAATTGGATGAGTGGGTGGAGAGAAAATGGAGAGAGTATTTAGAGGCTAAAGAAAAAAATAAAGAAAGAGAAGAAAAAGCTAGAGCTGATGAGATAGAGCTAGAGAAATTAAAACAAATTGATAAAGAAAAAGCTAGAGCTGATGAGATAGAGCTAGAGAAATTAAAACAAATTGATAAAGAAAAAGCTAGAGCTGATGAGATTGAGCTAGAGAGATTAAAACAAATTGATAAAGATAAGGAAAGAGAAGAGAAGGCTAAAGAGAGGGAGGAAAAGGAGAAAGATAGAATTTTTCAGTTAAAAAAGTTAGAATTGGAGGCTAAGAATAATACTTCAAATGTAAACATTGGAGTCACTAGACCTGTTGTTGACCAGGAAATGGCTATTAGAAATAACATGTGTAGATTTACTTTCCAATTGTTTAATGAAAAGGATGGTTCTATTGATACATTTCTAAAAAAATTTGAAATGGAAATGGAGAGACAAAATTTTTCTTCATGTTATTGGTCAGGACTACTTGGAAAATCCTTTACTGGAGATATTCCATCAAAAATTTGTATGGAACAATCAGATTATGCATCTGTCAAGGAACAATTGTTAAGACATTTTGGAAGTACAGAGGAGGCTTATAGAAAGAAATTTTTTGAAATGACTTTATCAAAGGAAGAAGATCCAAAAAGTTATTTTGACTCATTGACAAGTGCTATGGACAAATGGTTAAAATGTGCTAAAATAGAAAAATCATTTGAGGAACTGAAGAATTTTATTATTAGAGATAAGGCAATATACTCACTTGATAGGACTCTCAAAGCATTCATTCAGGAGAGATCTCCCAAGACTATAGAGGAAATAGTTGACCTGATTAGGAACTATAAATTAGCTCATCCCATGGCACCTACTTCTAAAGGAGAGGATTACCAGGATATAATATGCTTTGCTAAAGGCAATGATAATTTTCAAAGAGGAAGACAATTATCAAGGAGCAAGATGAAGTGTGGTAATTGTGGAAGAAATAACCATGTTACTAAGGATTGTAAAGATAAGAGAGATAACACATTGACATGTTTTATATGTAAAAAGAAAGGACATATAGCAAGAAATTGCTTCAGAAGGTCAAGTTCTGCTGGAAACAATAATAATATTAATAGATCTCAGGGATATACACAACAAAGAGATCACAACTCCAGATTTAATCAGAACAGGAATCATTGTGGAGCTGTGTTATCAAGAAGCAAAGGAATAAAGTTTTTTCCAGGATATGTGGGATTAATACCAGTTTTTGCAGTTCGTGACACAGGAGCCTCTGTCATTGCAATAAACAGCAAATATGTTCAGTCAAATCAATATACTGGTGAGGTAGCAGATTGTACATCATTTGATGGAAGAGTGATTAAATTGAGGTTGGCCTACATTGATATTAGGACACTATATATTACAGGTAGAGTACTGGCTCATGTTATAAATGATGCACCAATTGATTTAATTATTGGAAATGTTGAATCAGTTAAAGAATGTACTAGAGAGGAAATAGAAGCATGAGAATTTAATAATAATCAAGCACAATGTAATGTGATTAATGAATGTAAAGCAAGCAATACTGAAGAAAGTCAGACAATGGTGAATAATGAAAGAGACACATCAGTTGATAGTGAATCATTACTGAATGAAAACTTTAATTTGGAAAAATTCAAAAAGGAACAAAGAGAGGATACTACATTGAATAGACTATTCAAATCTACAGAGAAAGGAAATACTAATAAAAATAGTGTATGCAAAGTGAAAAATGATACACAACTATTAGTCAGAGAGATACTCATAAATGGCAGACAAGTGGAACAAATAGTTGTACCATATAAATATAGAACAGAAATAATGACTAATGCTCATTCTATACCATTGGCTGGTCATATGGGAGTTGGCAAAACCAAAAACAGAATAATACAACATTACTTTTGGCCTAAAATGTCAAAAGATGTGAAAAGATTTGTTAAACAATGCAAAGTGTGTCAGATGAAAGGATCTGGAAGTAATTTTACCAAAGCACCAATACAAACAGGAGTGACTGCAACTAGACCATTTCAGAAGGTAGCCATAGATATCATTGGTTTGATGCCTATTATGTCTAACAGAGGACATAGATATATCCTTACATTGATTGATATATGTTCAAGGTATGCAGAGGCAGTACCATTAAAGAAAATTGAATCTACAGATATAGTGCAAGCATTATATTTAATATTTACTAGAATTGGATTTCCTGAAGAGATAATATCAGATAGAGGAACTCAATTTACATCAAAATTGACTAAGGAATTTATGGAAACATTTGGAATAAAACAGAAGTTTACAACACCCTATCATCCACAATGTAATGGAATGTGTGAGAGATTTAACAAAACTCTGAAGGAAATGTTGTCAAAAGTTAGTAATGAGAATCCAAAGAATTGGGATTTGGCAATTCCATCAATTTTATTTGCATATAGAGAAACTACTCATGAATGTACAGGTTTTTCACCCTTTGAACTAATATGTAGAGGTAATTCAAGAGGTCAGCTTGAGAGAATTGATGCAAAAATAAAATGTCATAGACATAAGAATGAGACAGAAAAAGAATTTTGGAAGGATTATTTTTCTAATGATAAATCTGTGGTAGATTGGAAATTGGACATAATTAATCTTGAGAGAAAAGAAGAGGAAAGAGAAAACAATTCTCAATTAAATAAAATGAAGATAGGGATGAAAATCATGGAGTTAAATAATAAAGATAACATATGTGATTATGTTGTTGATGTAGTTAAGAAGGATGATATAGAAAATGAAAAATCAAAAACCTTAAGTGGAGAACTTAAAGTCATATTGGAAGAACCTAATAGCTTAAATGAAGATTCTATTTGTAGGAGTATATTGGATGAATCAAGGATTGTTATTGAAGAGCTAAAGGAGATAGTTGAAGAAGAACAGGTCATATTTGAAACATTAGACTTAAAGGTCATAAGAGAAGTTAGGATACAAATAAAAGAGTCAGATATTTGTAAACAGTCAGTGATTACAATGAAAGAGTCATTGGAAGTGATAGATAAGAATATAGTTCATGCAATGATTGAGAAAGAGAAACACTTAGAAATGATTGATGTGCATAATGAATTTAATGATAAGTGCTTATTGGATAAGGTTGATACAAGAGTATTAAATGGTAAGTCAGTACAAGACAGTGTACTAAAGGATTGTCAGAAGGACAATATGGGAATAAATGATTGTCAGATGGGAGAAATGGCAATTATAGATAATCAGGATATGTTATGTGGAGATTGTGAAGAGGAGAAGATAAAGGGGTCTGATATGTTGATTGAAGATTGTCATAAGGAGAAAGATGATTTTAAGTTGTTGTGTAGAGAGTGTTTTGAGAAAAATGAAGTGAAGTTTGTGGTGATGGAAACAAATGAAAAAGAGAAAGTGATGGAAATAGCTAAAGGTGAAGAAAACATATACTGTGAATTAGTTTTATTACAAAGAGAAAAAGATGTAAGTGGTGTGATGGAAAGTAATTGTTGGAGTTTGATTAAGATTATGTCAGAGAAGGGTTGTAGAAGAATGAAGGTGAGTCAGGAACTGGTAAGGTTTACATCTTGTAGTATCAGTAAAAATACTAAAGGAGTTGGTGAGGAGTATTTGTTTAAATCTGATAGACCTAAGGTTTTTGTAAGAAAAAAAAATGGTAATTTTTGAATTATTATTTCAAAGAATTGACTTGGTGTTGACTATGCATAAAAATGGTTTATGGTGAATGGATTTGTGGTATAATTATAACTTGGGAAAATATATATATTCTGGTTTTGTAGTGGTGAGGAACAGGAATTGAGAATATTTTTGATACAATACTATAGATTTGGTATAATATTATGTAAATAGTAAATGGAAAACACTCATGGTTATTAAAGTGGTTGGAAAAAAAGGTGACTAAGTTGTTGTCTAGATGTGGTGTTTAAGGTGTGTTGTTTGATACGTAATCACCAGTTGGAACGCGGTTAAAATTATTTTTTATGTAAATATAAAGTATAAATACGGTGTTAATGAAATATTGATTTTTTCCAAAGGTTCTGGATGAGAAATGGTTCTACAACTGAAGCACGGTGATTCAAGCACAACGTACCATTTGTAAGTGAGAGATGTTCTATCACGTCCTCACATTATCGTGAACGGTTTTTATGGACACCATATCAAACGCAAACATGAGGACATCATATGAAGAGTACATTTATGGTGCTAACATGGAATCGAGGTCATGTCATCGCTATGTCAAGGTATATTGACATTATCAACATAGAATCGAGGTCAAGTCATCGTATTATTAAGGTACATTTACATTGTCAACGCGGAATGAAGGTCATGTCATCAACATATGGAGGAATCAACAGATCAACACGTTATTGATAACATTATTCATTTTTTTTGGTTTATGACCAATTCAACACTATATTGCTTACAGACAGACAGCTCGTGGTTAAGTATTCAATGGTAAATTCTTGAGATGTATCTGTGAACAATGCATTGTAATTATTGTTGTGACATTATTGGAACTATTTTATCAAGGTGTTGAAACTCTACAGGATGGATAATCTACAAAGGACCTATGAAATATTCAATGAATGTATTGTTGGACGTTCAGAAGAGGAAGGTTGCAATGATATTACATGGACCAGTATGAACTGTTATGTTTTCGGATTTGATGATATTTATACTATTGGTTTGTGTATTATATCAATACAGGACAGGATATACTGTGGAACCTTATGGACCTATATGTATTATATGTATTATGGACCTATTAGTGAAAGTTATTGGTTAACATATATTGATGAATACGTTGGTTTTGTTATATGTTATTTGTGTTGCATAACATGTTTTGATATAAATTGGGATAATTGTAATTTTTCATATAGTTCTAGTTATTGAAGAGATATATATTTTATCAAAGTATTTGACGGAGATAAGAATATTTTTTTTATATAGAAATTTGTATGACAAATTTAAAGGGTCGATGGGGGAATGTGATGATTTAAAATATATATAGTTATTTTAGTGGGACATAATTTGTATAATCTCTAACCCGGTGTTAATGTACAGAATAAACGAGTGACGTTTTACGATAAAAACAATGACGTGGGAGTTAGATTGAACGTAGCGTAGATTTGAAGATAAAGACAGACGACCTAAGAATTTGGTAGTGAAAAGACGTGTTTTAGACTAGGCTATATAAACTGTGGAGTATTTGAATTCATCTTGTACATAAATTGCATTAAATATTGAGTTCTCATTTCTACTAAAAGCCGGCAGTTTGTTCATTGTTTATTATTATATAATGTGATCTCCCTGAGAGTTGTATACATAGTAATTACAAAATAACGGTCACATGCTGACATACGTTGTTTTCACTTGCATTAAACAATATTCTTGGAGGTCTTTCTCATGCCACTGAAAATCGTTCTGCGTGACAAGTTTAGAACGCGCGTTCCTTATGTTGCCGACCCCTGCTGTAGAGCATTCGCATTGATTCTATACATACTTTTCGATACTAGATGTTCATCCCGAAAATGAGCAGCTGATGCAATCAATTTTGCAGAAATTCCCATCACTATTAGCTGCTAGAGAAAAAAATCGTGAATGGTTAAATAAAAACTGCACTATTATACAGTGCATAGACACAGGGTTTTCTTATAACACTTGATACGTTCGAATTCTTAGTTATTCTATTAATCTGGAAAAATTGCTAAAAGTGGGGCCTTTTTCCTAAAATTTCGCTCCCCCTAGCGTCAAAATTTGGCTACGCCGCTGCTGCGTATATTACGGTGTTTAAAGTAATTTAGTTACTTCTTAGCGCTTTCAAAGTTAGCCTAAACTAAAGCAATACTTTTTATTTCTTTGCTCTGCTGCAATAGTTTATATTCCTACCTGGAACTGCATCTCAGTGTCGCTGGCGTCCTGAGTGTAGCAAAAGATAACATTGGTGAACCATAAATATACACCTAAGGAAAAAAATTTTAATGTCATTTTGGGCATTAGATGTGATTGAAATATTAAGCTCTATATGTCCATTTGTTTATTTATTTGTTTATTAATTAGTAATTATAGAGGGCACGGTGGTCGTACGGTCGTGAAGGTCCTGGGATCGAATCCTAGTGCAAGCTGGGATTTTCGTCCCGGGTCTGGAGGGTGTCCCTGCATCTACCCAACTTAGTTGGATGTGCATAGTGCTGGCCACACAATCACCAAATAAGCCGTGGCCACAGAAACCGTTGAACTCTGCTTGACCGGCCCCATTGATCAATTTGGTATGACGGGTACTTTTTTACTTTATGTATTTGAACAAATCTATTCTTAACTGTATTTATGGTGTAAAGATTTTTACATACAAGATAGTTGCTTTTTACTCATACTTATTCGCTGTATAATTCTATATTTCACGTTTATTTTAATGATAGTTTTCTATGCTAATATATTGGTTTTCCTGGCTAATGCTGGTAACCCATTTTCATGCCCTAATACCGCTCGTAAAAAACAACAACTACAATAATGTATTGTAAATAATTCTTTGCCTAGTGAATAGGTCTAGCTCTGTTTAATAATTTGCTTTAGTTTTTTATATCATTATCTCATTGTATCACTTATTTTGCTCTCCAGGCCTCTCCATTTGCTTTTTTAAACATTTATAATTTTGTATTGATATTTTTGTTTTATTTTAAGAAAATTAGTAGACTAAATGTTTATCTAAAGAAAAATAATGTATAATAAAATAATACACAAGGTTCATCGAAACATTGAGGAACTACCTGGAGATAAAATGTTAATTTCATGCTTCAATATCTGTAAATCCATTGTATGTTCTGATTGGCTGTATCTTTCATAGTTCTGTATTTGTAAAGGCACTTGTCTCTCGAAGCTTTTCTGTAAATCTAGAATTGAATCATTTGCATACACTTTAAAACAAACTATAAATTAGGCTTACTTATCAGAGATAAGAATTAAAGGCCTGTTATAACGATGAAACATTGATGTTAATGAGTAGAATTACCAATGAAGGTGTCTATTATCAAAAAAATGTTAATTAGAGGCCTTTATAAAATATATTGTTTCGACAAAAACACATTTTTTGTTTGTGATGCAACGACACGGAATGGTACTGTAGTAGGCAAAATAAGATATTTAGTTTTAAGTGTTTAATAAAAGAAGCTTATTAATGTATCTATAAATCGGTGAAAAAATGTTTAAAATCGATTAATTAGACCAAAGACTATAATAAGATGGACCCTGCTTTGGTATTTCTGCTCTTTGATAACTTGAACACTTGAAACACTTGTTTTGCAATTCCCGATCGCACTACGTCCGGTTTAGTAATTCGCTAAGATTTTCTCAATGGAAAATGAAGGTTAAAATCGAAAGTTGTATGCAGCTGAAACCTTTAATGCAATCGCAGGAGCGTAGAAGTCATCCAAGACAGCCGTATTGGTTGCGCAGGAACAAAAAAGAACATATTAAGTAAGCTCTAACAATAGAGCAAGCGGTCCATCTTATTATAGTATTTGGTTCGGTTAGACCAACAGTTTTTAAAACGTACAAAAGGAAAGATAAGAAAGTTCTTTTGGAGAAAAATGAAAAAGAAAACAGTCCCGATTTTAAACAATTCAACATTGCAAGAGATAGTTAAGTATTACCCGGAAGAATAAATATTAACCAATCGCCTTGAAATTTGGTTAATAATAAACTAACCCATAGAAACAAAGTTTTTATTGTACTCCCTTTCTTTGTAAACTAAGTTTATATTTAATTTATATTTTGATAGATTAAAATAAATATAAGTGATATAATACCTTATGAATTTCCCCACTAAAATTTTGCGCATCCTTTTTTTTTTCTAGCTTTGGCCCGCAAAAACCATAAAAAGATACATTGTATCGTTTTCAATCTATTTATTTCCTAAAAACGAACATATCCGAAAAGTTTATTCACTTCCGTCTCTTCCGGTAGAGGCAGCCATAATTTACGTGAAATATATTCTTCGATTCGCAAATTGGTCGAAGGAATTCATGACTATTCCAAAGGCTATGATGCTAAAAATTTGATAGAATGTATTGTTAGTAGGGAAAAGTCTGCTTCCCAAGTTTCAGCTCGATTGGACGAAGGGAGGTGGTCGAAAAATCGATGCAAAGTTTTGCTAACAAGCAACCAAGCAAGCAACAGGACAAACAGACAAGCAGACAGTACGAGTTATAGAAAGGGAGTAAAAAATAGTAAACTCTTTTATAAAATATATCTTTGTATACTTCGCTATTGATGCACTGATATTCCTAATCTGCAAAACTAACCAAAACTGGATTTTTAAATCAATCAGTATCAATCACCTTTTTCTGAAAGTTCCAAATGAAGGATTGGGTAACTGGACTTGGTGTGTCGAGCTTTAAAACAATATCGACAAAAGTAAAGGTTAACAATTTTTAAATAGTTTCATTGAGTTCAAAGTTCAAATGCTAATGTTGTTGATCTTTGTGTAAGGACAAGTCAATAAACTTGGGTAATTATTCATAGAACCCTAGCACTTTGACATAATTCTGAGCCAAGTAAAGCTGTACAAACCAAAGTAAGAGTCGTGTAAATCATGGATCAACAAAATGATAACTTTGGCCCTAAAGGTTCACATTTGTGAAGCCGGCTGGCCTAGCGGTTAGCTCACCAGACTGTCAACCAAAAAACCACTTGACACGTCGCGGGTTCGAGCCCCGCCACCGGCAGATCCCTGTCGCCCTACAGGAGTTTTGGGACTAGATGACGTTAATATTGAGTTGTTATCACATGCGCTTAACCGGCAGCAGTGAAACCTCTCACAGATTAATAGTCTTCTAGAGCGCACTGAGCATGCTAATATAGCATGGATAGAAGCGCTATATAAATTACCATATAAATAAATTAAAAAAAAAAAATTACATATGACTAAAATAATCAAATGATAATACAAATAATTTTGGAGATACGGTGGCGTTCGACAGGAAATACCAAAGGTGCTGGGTTCAAATCCTTGTGAAGGCTAGGATTTGTTCTCGGTACTGGAGGGTGTTTATGAGTCTACCCAGCTCCTATGGGTACTGTACCTGACTTAAGTTGGGGTAAAGTAAAGTATGCTGGGCATTTGCTGGCCACACACTCCTCTAGTATGCCATGGCCATAGAAACTGTTGAACGCTGTTTCACCGGCCCAGTGAATCTATTTTGTCCGACTGGATACTTCACATATTTGCAGTTTCACTTACGTTAAAATACAAAAACAAAGTCAAATAATTAAAACTAAAGTCAAATAGATAAAAATTAAATAAGTAAGTCTTAAAGTATACCTGATGTTTGAATTCGGCAGGCGAAGCTATGCTCAATTCCACATGTTTTATGAGAAAATGTAAGAGACAGTTCCTCAATGACTTCAGCATTGATACTTAAATAATTATCTCTCCTTTTGATCATTTTTGAAGAGTTTGTGTCTTTGATTTCTAATGTACTTGGTATATCAAATCCATCTCGGGTTCTGTAAACAATTATTGCATTGTCCCCCTTGATGTAAATGCTACAGTTTTCAGGATCTAGCTCTTCATCGTTGATATTCACTTTTATATACTTTTTTGGATCTGTAAATAGTTGTTGTAAAGTTATACATCTTTCAGTAAATAATAAATAGCAGTTTTTTCAACAGATTTAATACAATTAGATGACGTGTGTATTGTGATGTATGAGGCTATAATTAATTAACTCCCTTGTTAATTTTAGCTGTAATTACCTTCCTTTGTAACTGATGGTCACATTATTTTGGTGTCCCTGTGTGACCTTTGTCCGTTTGGCATTAGCAAGCGCAAAAGGAAGGGGGGGGGAGGAGTTTTCGGCCCATGCCGTGTGTAGTTTTTAGAGAGTAGAGAACAGAGTGTATTAAAAGACTGGTTGGGCTGCGTCTTGTCTTCTTAAATCGTTTTATTATTATTGACTTGTGTTGAGCTTCGATGTTGTGTTGAATTTAAAGTTGCTAGTAATTATTCCTGACGTCGTTTCTAAATCGCTTGGATGAAAAGTTTGGGCGAGAGTCAAGTATTCTTCAAGTATAACAAGAATACATTGTGATAAACCGCCCACCATAGACAGCTAGACGTAACAATATTTAAATGTATAAAGTCAAAACATTTGCTGGAAATTAGAAGCACAAAGTGTGAAACGGAAAAAAACACAACATTAAACATCGCTCCCATTGGTTAAAAATGAGTTGTACCTTTTTTTGTTATGGCTCTTCTAAATTTTAATAACAACAGACGATAGAACTATAAGCTTATAATATATTAATCCCTATTCATCAAAGCGCATAGAGTACACAATATTAATTGGATACATTAGTATATATTAAATGTACACATTGGTAAACTACTCCTATATGTATATATATGTTACGGCCAAAGCCCGACGTCGGCAAATTCGCGAAGTGGCTAATACTACCTTACATTTGACCGGCAAATGCCCGATCTTGTCTTGATTTCGGACCTTGGCCAGCCAGTAGGCCTATGCTAAATGGCCAGGGGCGACCGGCCAAAGTCGGAATAAGAAGGTCGTGAGCAGATTTTGAGTGTTTGTATACCGCAATTATCACATTAAACCTATATTGATTATTAATTATACTAAATTACAAAATCAGTCAAATCAGTTTATTATAGTAAATTACTTTGCATTCCATATCGATAAGATCTACCAGGCATCTTGAGTTAAATTCTTTACATATCAAAGGTTTAGAAACTAGAACTTCTTAGGATTAGACGTGGCTTACATAAGCGGAGATACAATGTAGGCCTAATGATTTACTTGGTGACGTTTTTGTACTTACTTTGTAGCTTCTTTGGCCGTAACATATATAGGCCTATATAGGCCTATATATATATTGTGATTCATCTAGAAATTTTTATAAGATTTTACTATCTATTATTAGTCTTAATTGTTCTGTGCAATCATTTGTCTTTTGTTCCTGTATTGATGCTTTTGGGTAAGTTATTAATATCTTATCTAATATATTACAGACGCTCGTTCTAATTGTAAATAATATAGAAAAGAAGGGGCCTCGATCAGTTCTATAAATGATAGATAAATTGAGACATGGACTAATAAGAAGAAGTGTGATTGTTTGCAAGAAAACATAATAGCCCTGTATGAAATGATTAAATGCCGACTAATAGGAAAGTTATTAAAGGGAAAAAATCATTACCGTATATGGTTGGCATGTTCTGTTCTTCACTGTGTAAACTGTACCCATCTTGAAATGTTAATATTGCGAAAACTCTGGCTTGATTAAATTTGATGTCAGCTGTTATGTTAATTATGGCATAAAAGGTGTTTTTTTCTTTCCGTTGGCAGTAACAGAGTTTCGACTTTGTTTCATTCCATTTGTTCAGACTTACATAACAAAACTAACATGAAAGAAAATATAATTTAAGCCATAGAAACAAAAGTATATAAAATAGGAATTCAAGATTGTTATATATCAAGGGAAACGGTGGAAGAGCGACAGCTCGTTCGATTGGTCTAACGAGGGTTCTGGGTTCGAATCGAGATGAAGGCTAAGGGTTTCTTCCAGGGTCTGCAGGGTATCATTGATTCTACACAGCATTGGTGGTCACCTGACATTAGTCAGGGAAAAGTAAAGGCTGGCCACACAATCCCCTAGTATGCCGTGAACCAAGGAAACGTGTGTACATGTCTTGTGGATCAATTTTATCCGACGGGATACTTTTACTTTTTTTTTCATTACAAACCGATTATATAAGTTTAAAATGCGCTTCGAAGGTAATAATATTATTAATGAAAGTCAATTTTTGTCATAGTTTGTCAAATAACTACTAGGAAACATATATGTCAAACAATGGAATAGTTTAATTCATATGTTTGATGGGGTTCACTAACAAGCTAAGTTAATCTACGCTAATGGAAACTTTCTTTTGTATAACATTTTTACTTTAAGTATTTAAATTTATTCTGCGGATAGCAACATCCTATATATTCTCTAGACGAAAATGTATGTCAGGTACAGCATTACACACGCACGCACGCACGCGCACACACACACACACACACACACACACACATATATATATATATTGTTACGAATATCGGTCATAAATGAATGACGTAGTAAGGCATTGACCTCTTAACAAGTGCGTATCAGAGTCCAAGGCGACCAAGGTTTGACCTTTATGCCCTGAGGGCAGTTTAAATAAAATAATTCGTCCAACCCCGTGGAAATTGGAGGATAATTCTGGATCGTAGTAATTATAGAGAAAGAGGTTAAAATGCGTATTAAGACCCTGTAGAATCTTCGATGATAGTTTTCTTTGTAAAGTCCCCACCTCCTTAAAGTTAGTTCAGTTCGAAAGTTTGTGGAGTGAAGTCGCTATATTAATACTTGTATATTTAATGACATTTTGTTGAAACTTATGTTGCCATCAGTTGATGAAGTTTATTGATCGTTTATATTGAGTCTACAATTTAAATAAAATTGTTTATTCAACAACTGGAGTTGTTTGATCTATCGTTGTTGAGAAAGGTGTTGAAGATAATTATCACGAATGTAACTACATTGCTGCATAGACCTGTCAGTCAAGGAACCCCTAGCTTGGGCTACAGATTAGCAGAATCTAGAGACTTCTAATAAAGATACAACTATATTCATTGAATCCGATTTAACGAGTCGTAATAATAGTCATCATAAAGACGTCCATAACAATTTGCGGGCTGCGTCCGATATAGTTGTATAGTGAAGCATATATTCAAGTTGTGTTGTGTTGTGTGTAAAGCCGTGACCTACTGAGCAAGCCTAATAACGCTGAATTCATTCTTCCGATTGGAAAAACGTAAGTTGGAAAAATTTACTACTTTAAAAATCTCTTAACTAAAGAATGGAATTTATTGAAAATCCAGAAGAAGAAGTTCTGAAAACTTTATCAATAAAGAAGTTAAAAGAGATCGCTGAGATCTTGAAGATAGAAGTTACTGAGACTACACCATCCAGAATTGTGTTGACACAGCAGATAAAAGATGTGTTGATTGCGAGTGGAAAGATGAAAGTAGAATCAAGCGCGGAGGGATATCAAGTTGAAGGTCAGATGTCTGAACAGTTGCGATTTCAGCTAGAAATGAAAAGGATTGAGATGGAACAAAAACGTCTTGAGATAGAAGAAAAACGTCTTGAGATGGAAGATAAGAAAAGTCAAAGAGAAACAGAAAGTCAGGAAAGAATAGAACTAGCAAAGATAGGAGCTACTAAAAAAGAATCTCATAATGATGTAGAGATGGCCAGATGGAAAAAGCTAGTCCCTACCTACATTGATAAAGAAAGTGAAATAGCTAATTTCTTCCAGACCTTTGAAATTTCTTGCAGAGATTTTAAGTTCCCAGAAGATAAATGGGGAATATTAGTCAGAACAGCTTTTACTCAGGGAAGGGCAAGAGATTGTGTTCTATTGTTAAAAGAGGAACAATTAAATGATTATGAAGTCATTAAAGACACTGTACTAAAAGCCTATAACCAAATACCGGAAAGTTATCGGAAAAGGTTCCGTCAGTACACAATGTCCCCTTACCAAACACACTTAGACTTCCTTCGAGCAGAAGAAAAGTTAATGGATCAGTGGATAAAATCTAGAAATATCTCCACATTAAAAGAAATGAAAGATATCATTCTCTTAGAGGATTTTATTAACAAAGTGAGGCCGGATGTAAGAATGTATTTATCCGAGCGTGACATCACTGACCCACATAAAGCTGCTGATTTAGCGGAACAATATACACTGTGTCATAGAACCGCTGGTGAAAAGAATTTTACTAGGACACAACGGCCAGCAGAAAACACACAACAACAACATCGTGAAAAAGAGCATTTTGTGAAACAAAATGATGTTAATAAAAAACCTGTCAACAAAAACGTCCAATGTACTTTTTGTAAGAGAACAGGACATAGCATAGAAGACTGTTGGAGTATAAGGAAAGATAAAGGAACTAATAAAGTGGTCATGTGTGCCAGCCATGCACAAATACAGAATGTACAAGAAAGCGAAGATACAAACGAACTGAATTCGAAGAAAGATTCTTCTAAACCAGAAACACTGAGGGTGGATTTGCCTGAGAGCAAAAGTCAGAAGGTAGAGAAATCTACAACTGAAGACAATGAGGATAAATATCCTGATTATAAATACAGAATGGCTACTATTGGATTGGTTGTCCAAGTCCACAGAGACGAAAAAGTAGACCAAAGTATTTTTGACTCGAACAAGAGTCTGAAGTCATCGAAAGATGAAACAACACCCGAAAGTCAAGGGAGGGTGAGACCTGAACTGATTGTGAAGGAAAATCCAGACCCTAGTCCTATTGTGGAGACAGGAAAAGAAAAAGAACTTTATCCTGTAGGTGATGTCATAAAGGGTATGACACCACAGAAAAAGAAAGAAGAAACTATCTCACAAGAAAAGGAAAAGAAAGTAGAAATTCTCCCACGAGAGAAGAAAGAGGAAGAAGAAGTGGAACTTGATACTACTTTTTTATCCATGATTCATGATTGTCCGAAAGGAAATGATCAATCAAAGAATTCATCACAAAATGAAATGATTGCTGAGCAGAAAGTAGACCCAGAGTTGCTACAGCTACATGAGAAAGCTGTCGACGAGAAAGAAACTCCTACTAATAATGTCTATGAACATATAGACCACAGCATGCTCAAACAACAATGCAAACCTGCAGTTGCCGGTACAGATGAAGATTTGAGGAGCATCACTGAAGAAGCGAGTGCGGAGCGCTGGACCGAAACTACCAAAAGCTATGGGTTACCACAATCCATACCGACAGATCGAAGGACCAACTTCGCCCCGGAACTCTTCAATCCAGTCCTAAAGAACTTATGCCTGGAGCAGGAGATGTCAACTGAATCCCATCCGGAAAGTCGAGGAGCCTATGGACCAATCTTTGGACCCACTGTCCGAGGACCACTCAAACTACTTCAAGAGGAATGGCAGACCGAATTGGACCTCCTTGGGCTGATCAAGTACCTAGATAAGTACATATATTTTTTGTCTGACATAACTGTGTTTGTTAGAAAAAAATTGTACACTGCTCACATGCAGATGCCATTGTTGTGTGATGAAAGCAAGGCAAAAATATTATATCATTTGAAAATGATAAAGCCTTACCTTCTGAATACAATTGGAATAAGCTTGATGTTGTTAACATTATTACTCTTATTTGTAAAATTCATGCCTGGAGTACAGGATGAATTGAATGACAAATTCACTGATAGTTAGTTGCCAAACTTACTATTTGTAAAACTAAATCCCTTACTTGTGATGAAAAAGGACTAAGTAAAAGTATTGTTAGAGTAAATATCATTATAGTGTGATATTTCTAAACAAACTTGTTAGGTTGAGCATTTAAAATAATTGCTATAAGAGAAAAAGATCAGTTTTATCCGCAGAATTGGTTTCTAAATCAGAGGACATTATACATGTGGACTGATTATAAGATATGTTTGAGAAACTCTGGAAATGATAATTGAAACATTTGACAGAGGGGATAATTTGATTGAAAAAGATGTAAATGGTTTTAAGAAAAGAGAATTTTTCTATCACTAAAGTATTGAGAAATGTTTTATGATTGTACTATGGAAATTTATTTTATCATGTACTGTTGTTGAAATATTGCACTGATTCAAGATGCAAATTTCTTCTATGTGAATTTATTCATTTGTTCTATTATCATTGAATGTATGATAAAGAAGGGTAAAAATAGTTCCTGCGAGACAGAACTATGACTAACAAGATTCCAAGAAATGTATTATATATGATTTTTCACTTTTAGGATACTGTTACATGAAACGCAGACCAGAAGTGAAACTAATGTAAACTTTGTTATCCTTGTTTTGTATAAATTTAGGATATGTGCCACTGACTTGACACTGCAAACCAGAATGGTTGAGAATTTATAATGTTGACATACCAATGTTCAACAAATGTATTATTAATTAAGGATTTCATGTTAAAATTGTAAAACTAATCTTTTTTTTTTTGTATTAGTTAAAATAGATTGAATGAATTGTACTGACAATCAAAAGACTGGGTAGACCTATACACTGTGAGGAACAGGAGAACCTAGATCCTATGAATAAAACCTTTATGGAATGGAAGAGAGCAATGGATTCCACTTTACCATAACTAAAAAGATTGGAGATGGAATGTTTTCACCACACCATTCAGACCAGAAATTGTTTTGTAAAAATTGTTAAATTGATTTCTGTCTGAAAAAAATATAATCTATGCTCTGTAATCTTTTGTGCGTAAATAATATTGTATTTGAAATGTCTTTGATGTAATCTAAAGAAAATAAGTACTTACTGTTTAGTACTAAGATTGTATGAAGATAATATAATCTGCTTTAATTGATAGTTAATTAAGTAAATTAACCAATTTGTTTTAGGTAAATCCATGTCTGAATGAAAAATAGAATGTTTTCAATTTAAAACTACTGTGTAACCTCTGTGAACTATTTTGAACGGAAACTGATGAAAGGTCATGGTAAAATGAGAAATTGAAATATTTTTAATGATTTTTGCTATAAACTATCTACATTCTGTAACATACTATGTTTAAATTTCTTAAAATAACATAAATGAATTTAATTTTGAGATAATAGTTGTGAAATAATGATCATTAAAAAGATAACTTTTTTAATCGCGTAGCAATTTTTGACCTAAGCTGTTATGAGGTAAAAATTTGAATAGCCATGTAAACATTTAGGGAATCAGAGAGTGATCGGAACAAATAGAGAGAGAAAGAAAAAAGAATACTGACCTAGAAATCTTTTGTTTCGATACAGACAGTGTTGTCTAAAGCCTACAGGCTTGAAAAAAAATACTGTCTACACGAGCAATAATATTTTTGTTGTAAAGTAAAATTAGGTCAGGGCTAGTATTTTTTTGTTGTGTAATTGAGTTAGGCCTAGTATGTGTTCTATCAGAGCGTTTGGTTTTTTTCTCCTTATGAAAAAATAAGTCGTGTCTGAATAGACATTAAGTGATTTTTTCTTTTGTTGTTAGATTACAAATGTAAAAGCTAAGTTTATAGTTAAATGAACGAGATAGTTTTTATTAACGTGGAATGTTAATGGAATGGAAATCATTAAATTGTATAATGTTTAACCCTATGTATTTTTCTTGTATACACGATTTAGATAAACAATTTAATTGTCCATTGTTTTGAATTAAAATTGAATGATTGAATGACTGTAGTTAAGCCATTTGATAAGATTAACTTATATTGCATATATTATATGTTATTGTTATCAGTTTGATTGAATTAGTGGAATAGCCAATTGAACTGTATTTTTCCCCGGAATATTTTCTTTTATAATTATTCCTTAAAATTAACATTTTTTTTGTATTGTTAAAATGTAAAAGAAATAATTATAAAACTTTTTAAGGGTGGTCGTGTTACGAATATCGGTCCTAAATGAATGACGTAGTAAGGCATTGACCTCTTAACAAGTGCGTATCAGAGTCCAAGGCGACCAAGGTGTGACCTTTATGCCCTGAGGGCAGTTTAAATAAAATATTTCGTCCAACCCCGTGGAAATTGGAGGATAATTCTGGATCGTAGTAATTATAGAGAAAGAGGTTAAAATGCGTATTAAGACCCTGTAGAATCTTCGATGATAGTTTTCTTTGTAAAGTCCCCACCTCCTTAAAGTTAGTTCAGTTCGAAAGTTTGTGGAGTGAAGTCGCTATATTAATACTTGTATATTTAATGCCATTTTGTTGAAACTTATGTTGCCATCAGTTGATGAAGTTTATTGATCGTTTATATTGAGTCTACAATTTAAATAAAATTGTTTATTCAACAACTGGAGTTGTTTGATCTATCGTTGTTGAGAAAGGTGTTGAAGATAATTATCACGAATATAACTACATTGCTGCATAGACCTGTCAGTCAAGGAACCCCTAGCTTGGGCTACAGATTAGCAGAATCTAGAGACTTCTAATAAAGATACAACTATATTCATTGAATCCGATTTAACGAGTCGTAATAATAGTCATCATAGAGACGTCCATAACAATATAGATAGATAGATAGATAGATATAGATATATTATATATAGATAGAAGATAGATAGATACATAGATACATAGATAGATAGATAGATAGGTGGAAAGAAAGATAGATATATGCATTGATAGATAGATATAGATAGATCGATATATAGATAAATATATACATTGTTAGATAGATAGATATAAATTTTAAAAAAAATATAAATAAAGATGTAAAAATAAGATAATTATACATGTAAAAAAGTCATGTATTCCCATCAGACCAACTTGCTCTCTTGGGCATTAAAGCAGCTTTGACATATATTTCCTTGGCACCTAAATATGAGGGGCAATAAGGGTCAAAAAGCCCAGCACAGCAAGCCTAACTTATTCCCCCCAAAATGTCTGGTTCATCAGTGCTGGGTAGACTCAAGGTCACCTTCCAGAATATGACGCAAATCATAGCCTTTACTAGAACTCGAACCATGGACCCTCGGTATACCAATCAAACGCGCTGCATAACTCGGCCAGTGTGTCCCATAATAATGGTATAATTACAATAATGGTATAATTACAATAATGGTATAATTACAATAATGGTATAATTACAATAATGGATAGAAAAAAAAATCTAAAGAATAACAGTGCCGCCTTACAATATTAATTGTAAAATTTTCTTTTCCTTTAAGTTCAATCGCAAGTTTGTCCACTGAGTTCAAATCCTCATCACCTAGGTCCAATGTAAGATTGAAAATCACATATTTGTTTTCATCCATCTCTATTGCATCACATTGTCCGTCAACTTCTGGATATAATTTTTCTAAAGTAAGTGATGGCTCATTCAAAACTCCTGCAATGATGATCAAATATTTCAATACATTCAATATCTCTTATCTCTTATCTGATATTTAATATTACTGGCACATGCAAAATAATAATCTAATATTACTGGCACATGCAAAATAATAATCTAATATTACTGGCACATGCAAAAAAATAATCTAATATTACTGGCACATGCAAAATAATAATCTAATATTACTGGCACATGCAAAATAATAATCTAATATTACTGGCACATGCAAAATAATAATCTAATTTTACTGGCACATGCAAAATAATAATCTAATATTACTGGCACATGCAAAATAATAATCTAATTTTACTGGCACATGCAAAATAATAATCTAATATTACTGTCACATGCAAAATAATAATCTAATATTACTGGCACATGCAAAATAATAATCTAATATTACTGGCACATGCAAAATAATAATCTAATATTACTGGCACATGCAAAATAATAATCTAATATTACTGGCACATGCAAAATAATAATCTAATATTACTGGCACATGCAAAATAATAATCTAATATTACTGGCACATGCAAAATAATAATCTAATATTACTGGCACATGCAAAATAATAATCTAATATTACTGGCACATGCAAAATAATAATCTAATATTACTGGCACATGCAAAACCATCCATGCAATTTTGCATGTTAAACATAAATATATAGTAGATTATCATAAATTTACCTCTTTTAACTTTTCTATGTGAAATGTTCTCATTCCTAGCCAGAAGACATTGTGAACAGGCATTATCTGTTCAAGACGTTAACAGTTTTAAATACGTTATACGTTACACAAAAGGAAGGAAGAAAAGGAAGAAAAGAAATAAACTGTTCATAATACTATGTACTATGTCACATATTAATGGCCCGCAGACTTTGTGGGCCTTACTGGGAAGCATGGACTGTTCTAAGAATTCACTCTCGTGCATTCTCAACACAAAGTGTGGGCGTTACCTAGAAGACTGGACTGTTCTAAGAATTCCTTCTCGTGCAGACCTCAACTTTTCGGGATGGCTAGGAATAGTCTATTATTTTTCGTACAGGGGATTTATTATAGAACTATCGTTTTTACTATGAGTTTTGTAAATGATACCATTATTTTCACCCCTTCTTAGGAATAGGTATTTTCCTCGCTCCACTCCGGAGTATTTAATTATTCGCGTTGTCTTTTCAAAGCAGTCAGAGTAGTTTTTCTGCAGAATGTTTGCAGAGAGTTAGTTTTGTAAATAATTTCTGTTGCATGGACGCTTGTGTTGGCACTATTCAATTACTGCTGTAAATACTACATGTATTGTACATAATTATAAGTTATCACCTGAATTAAATCAACAACATTTACACTGAAGCTTCCTCGTCAATTAACAATTCTTGTTTCATTGTTTACAATAGGATAATATATTCATTTACACCTACAAGGAAAGGAACTGTTAGAACGCAAATCCTGAGTTTGTTCCCAGGACCGTAAGGAGAGTTCGTGTAATACTGAAATATAAATAATAATAACCAAAGTCTACCCTAGGACTAACGAGAATTAACAACGAAATCTACACGGCTCTGACCACAAGGGGATTGTGGTCGTAACAACACCTTAATCTTATCTTAAAGTAAAAGAAACATCTTAAATATTTATAAGACATATGGCATTTATTTTAAAAGTAAATTGAAAAATAAAAGAAACTTACAGGAAATAAAAATACTTACCATTTTGATTTCCAAAAGTCTTTAGCAACATGTAAAATAAAATGTTGATATTAATGCGGGCATTAACTTAACAGTTATCTATGATTATACTTAAAATCAAATATTGATTAATTGATTAATCAGTTAATAATTACAATAAAAGAACCTAAGCACCATCATATTTATTAAGACATACATTTAAGTCAGAGTTATTATCAATTATACTTTTATGTTCTTATAATATTAAAATGAGATATAAAAGTGTACAAACGTGTTTAATATTAATAAATAAATAAATAAATAATAACGGTGCTTATATAGCGCATATCCCGTTGGTGACAGTTCTATGCGCAGACGACAGTTACAGAATACAGACAGACAACGAAATATATAGTAATACGCTAATTCTGCTGACGAAATAGGTGAGTCTTCAGCCGGCTCCTGAAGGTGTCATAGCTAGGGCTATTATTAAACAGTTTTTGTTGCTATCCTAACGTTTAAATTGAAATATTTAAAACTTGTATGCAAGCTTGTGAAACTAAAATGTTCGTAGTCATCTAGCAAAATATTGATCTTGTTACATATATAATCCTAGAATTATTCACAAGTTTTTCATGCAAGAAAAAAGTGTAGAATGATAAAAATATCAAATTATGTACATACAAAGTATAAATACACAGACACACACAAGTTATATCCACGAGACACATGTTTTATTGCAATCGTGACCTGTGATTGCAAATTGCAAGACACCTAGAATTTCGCTAGCGCAAACTTTGCATATTGTGTTTGATGCATTCATGTGTGTCATGTGTTCCTCCAATTACATCTGTTCTGAGCTAGGACTTTCCATTTTAAAATGTCTGCATCTATAGACTGTATATCATGCTTGTAGTAGATGTCTTTAAATATAAGTTTTCGACGACCTGTAGATCATTTCGGCATTGGCAGCTTCTTCGCTGAGAATTTGGGATTCTTCCATCTCTTATCCTTGAGACATGGACCAACCTACTGAAACGGCTTTGGCAGAGAAAAGCGAGTATGCCAGCCACGTGTGCATGTTTAAAGACCACATTGGTTTTGTAGTCTTTCTCCTTCCAGGAGATGCCAAGTATGCCTCTAAGACAGTGCAAATGATAAGACATTAGCCTTTTTTTCTTGCGAGACCCTAAGAATACTGAGGAGGGCTGTCTACACATGCGCGGTAAACAGCTGTGTTAGCCTAGACATGGCTGTGGATGCCTTTCCAATCCTCTTGCTGATCTCCAGTATCTAGTGAGAAATCGTTGTAGAGAGAGTCTGCTTTCCAACATATACTTTGGACACGTTGACACTAATGTTGGGTGGGTCTGCACCTTGAGCAATCATATTCGTCTTTTTATGCCTTTTTTATTAGACAGATATAGCTTACAGATCTTATGGATAAACAGGACAGCAGATAGACAGACAGACCAACACACAGATAGACTGAGGGTATATGAAGTCATATATAAGTATATACTAAATATATTATAGACTGAGGGTATATGAAGTCATATATAAGTATATACTAAATATATTATAGACTGAGGGTATATGAAGTCATATATAAGTATATACTAAATATATTATAGACTGAGGGTATATGAAGTCATATATAAGTATATACTAAATATATTATAGACTGAGGGTATATGAAGTCATATATAAGTATATACTAAATATATTATAGACTGAGGGTATATGAAGTCATATATAAGTATATACTAAATATATTATAGACTGACCAATAGCTATAGGAGTGGATGGATAGATGGCTAAAATTAGATCAATAAAAAGAAGGGCGATAAATAGCCTGGTAGATAGATAGATAGATTATAGATAGATAGATAGATAGAGTTACGACATTACCAAAGTTTTATTGTAGGCCACTACACTCAGTATCAATGCCACCGTCACCAAAGCACACAGCGATGCAAACCTTGGAAAATAAATAACACTTTAGTTACAGAAAGTGTGTGTAATTATCTGTATAACTTTTGTCTTCAATCTACTTAATTATGTTTTTTAAAACGTAATTTAGAATTATAAAAATACTATATAAACTAAATCTATTTCAATATTCCACATTTATGAGTTATGCACTTACCACAGTTTCAGTGAGTTGTTTAAAAATCTTTTTCTTGATTTCACGTTCAAAATTCTGGGGAGTTTTTCTAGCATCGAAATGTGTTCCTCTTTGTGTTGTGTAGGCCTAGTTGTCGTATCGGCATGACTTGTTCTGTTTGTGTCTCCATCAGTTTCCGTTTCATCCAATCCCAATGATTGACTTGTTAATGTCATTTCATGTTCTTCCCTATCGGACAAGTCAATAAACTGCTTGATTCCGGCTCTTTTCCGTCGTCATGTGAATCCGGTATATTTAATCCATAGGTCAGTATCACACATTGGTTGAAGTCATGTTTCGCTATTCGTTTGGCTCTAAGCACTAAAAAGAAAAAGATGTTGATTATTACATGAGTAACATCTAGCAATAGTCCGCACATTCCTTCTTGACCGTCACTATATTTAATATTCGCATTATTTTTTTTTTCTTTTTAGTTCTCTTGGTAAAAAGAAAAAATAGTATAGTCTACATTTTCTTATAAAATAGAAAACACAATTTAATTAAATTAAATATGTTATAAATTTCAATCCCTAATAAAATTTAAAATGATATTAGCTACACATCTTTGAAATTATTAACACCAATATGTAGGCTATCTTATCTTATATATTTCAGACGCTACTTCTGTGAAAAAAACAATATTATTCTGTCCTACCCTCATCCATGGTCTTGCATTTTTATTAGTGTTTTTAAAGGATGTTAAGTTAATGTTGTTTTTTTTTCTTTTTATTCTCGGATACCACTCGGGAAGAAAGAGTAATTATATGCATTTGTTCTCGCATAAGGGAAAAGAAAAGGGTTTTTATCCTTCTGTTCATCTGAGCATAGCACATCAATATAAAAAAGGAATGCAATGAACATTTTATATATAGAAATATCTAATGAAGAAATAAATACAATCTCCCTCTCCACAAATTATAGTCACTATTTTCTACTATAACCTACACGGATACTTTTGTGTAATATGTGAATATTTTAAACCAATGTAAAACTCCTTATATAATAATGAATATTGGTATAACAAGCAAAGTATAATATATAAATGCCAGTATATCATTAAATATTGTAATCGTGAATGCTATACAAATGTTCTGATCCGACTAATTCTCGGTATTAATATATTATTTCATTAGTTACTTTTATTCTGTTCCTAACACAGACAGGTCGCATCCAACATGTGCCACGCTCTACCAGAGGTCATCAGATCAAACTGCATGTTCCACACGCACGCACCAATATTTACAAATGTCTTTTTTTTTCCGTCAGCCATTAGATTGTGGAACTCATTAGACCAAGCCTCCATCACAGACCCTTCTGTGCCGACTTTGTCGTCAGTTAAGCTTGAAACTCTTGTTGTATGTTATAAAATATTATAAGTAGTTAATGCACACTATTGATCCCGGAGCAATCGCAATGAAATTATCCTTAAATTATGGACATTTTCCGTGGGCATAACGGGGTCTCCACAGTATAATGAAGAAGTCTTAGTCATATTTATCGCGGAAATAGCAGCACAAAACCCCACAAAAGGCGGGTTAGGGAATGTTGATGGCTGCTTCGCGTGGGACAACCTTTCCAAAACCGCGGCAATAACTGCATGCCGTTGTAATAGCACTTTCTTAAATAGACCTAGGATTATTATATGTCAATCACTCTTTTTCTCTCTCTATATATATATATCTATAGTATTTCAACTGTATGTCTATACATATATATTTTTTATGTGTGTGTGTCTTAACTAAACTGCTATTTTTATGTCTACCTAATCCACTAATATATCCACCGAATCCACCAATCTATCTAGTTCACTATCAATATCTGTAGGGCTTATAAATACACATGTATATAAATATATTTTCATATAGAATAGATATGTAACAATGTTACGTTTTTTTTTTACATCACGTTAAAGGTTAAAAACCCATAATAACTTCCAGAAAATCGAGATAAACAATAAAAAATAGGTGCTTTTTTTATTACTTGTGTTTGTCAGCAACTGGAAAAAAAAACAAGAGAAGTTAACTCTGATTCCACAATCTCAATTCGTGTAGAAAAACATTTATGGAGTTACTTGCCCTTTTTTGTTTCTACTATCAACAAAAGCCTATATTATTATTTTATTTAGCATTCTTCGATTTTTGGTATAAAAAAAAACCCCTTACTATTTCCTCTCATTTTCTTTCCATCAAGTCTATGAAGTAAACATGCGATACGAATCATTTAGGCCCGTATATAGTTATAAAAATGAACTTTTACAAATGTAATAAGAATATAAAACTGAAACGTTATCTAACATTAGTTGGGTATAATATAGAATATGGAAACTGGTGAACGCTGCTTCACCAGCCCAATGATCAGTTTGGTTCGAAGGGTACTTTATTAGAGTATGCAGCATCTGTATGGTACCCATCAACTAAAGAAAACATTTTTAAAAAATTAGAACAAATTTCGAAAAAATTTCGAAGGTTCATAACTAGCGAATATTCACAACTGACAAAGAGTAACATTATTAGTCAAATCACTAAACCTAGAAACACTAGAGGGCAGAAGGGCAAAGAGTAAAGTAGTAATAATACACAAGACATTAAACTCTAATTTCGAAATACAACCCAATAACAACCTGTTGCAATGCTCAGATAAACATAAAGACAAAACACTGTCCTTATCCCTTATACAAGAACAAATGCTTATAAGTACTCTTTCTTCCCGAGTGGCAATCGGGCATGGAATGGGTTGCCTGAACAAACCAAGTAAACCAGAAACTTAACACCATTTAAAACATTAATAAAGATGCAAGACTAGACTTGGACCACGGATGAGCGTAGGACGAAATAATCTTCTTTATAGAAAGACGTCTGTAAAGTATGAGATAATATTATCAAACGATCCAATCGAAACGGTTTTGAGCTAGGCTTACTATGTGTAGGCCTACTTTAAATGTAAAGATTTTTATCTTTATCACAGTGTGTAGATATTGTCCCTCGGCACCCAAGATATTGTACACAGACACACCTGAAGTTGGCGTGGGAACGTTTTTCTAAGTGTCACTGAGATGTAAACAGAAGGTTTTGTTGAATGACTGATAAGATAAAGCAGAGACGCTTATTTATGGTGAAATCCAGCCTGCTATTGTTGATTGATTATACTTTCTGTATAAACATATGAAGGCGCCATGATTCAGTCATCTCTATTACAAATTACGTTAAAGCGAGGCATGCAGAGGCGTAGCTGGGGAGAGGGAGTATGTTTTTATGTTCCCGGGTGCCAAAGTAAAAGAAGCGGCAATGAAGGTGGATAAGGGCGCCAATCTTAGAATTTGTTCCCAAGCGCAACACATTCCAGTTGGTCCCATGCCCAATGTTTGCCTTACATGTCATTGAGTGTGATTGAATGTGGACTGTATGCCTTCTTGACTAGACGTTGTTGTTGTATGCCTCCTTGACTAGACATTGTTGTTGTATGCCTCATTGACTAGACATTGTTGGTGTATGCCACCTTGACTAGACATTGTTGTTTGCCTCCTTGACTAGACATTGTTGGTGTATGCCTCCTTGACTAGACATTGTTGTTGTATGCCTCCATTGACTAGACATTGTTGTTGTATGCCTACTTGACTAGACATTGTTGTTGTATGCCTCCTTGACTAGACATTGTTGGTGTATGCCTCCTTGACAAGACATAATTGTTGTATGCCTCCTTGACTAGACATTGTTGGTGTATGCCTCCTTGACTAGACATTGTTGTTGTATGCCTCCTTGACTAGACATTGTTGGTGTATGCCTCGTTGACTAGACATTGTTGTTGTATGCCTCCTTGACTAGACATTGCTGTTGTATGCCTCCTTGACTAGACATTGTTGGTGTATGCCTCCTTGACTAGACATTGTTGTTGTATGCCTCCTTGACTAGACATTGTTGGTGTATGCCTCGTTGACTAGACATTGTTGTTGTATGCCTCCTTGACTAGACATTGTTGTTGTATGCCTCCTTGACTAGACATTTTTGGTGTATGCCTCCTTGACTAGACATTGCTGTTGTCGGTTTATATATTATCTTATATATTACAGATGCTCATTTTATACATATTATTATTGCGTCCTACGTTCGACCCTGGTCTGAGTCTCGGCTTGCATTTTGATTAGTGTTTTAAATGATATATTTTTTTTTTCTGCTTTGTTATTCCATGCCAGAATGCCACTCGGGGAAAAAGGTAGACCTACTTATATGCATTTGTTCTCGCATAAAGTGTTTTTGTCCTTATTTTTATCAGAGCATTGCAACAGATTATTTTTGTGCTGTCTTTCTAAACGAGAATTTGCAATATTTTTCCTCGGTAAATGAGATGCTACTGTATTTAGAATTTAGAAAAGGAGAGAGGGGAGAGTAAAAAAGAGAGAGAGAGAGAGTGAAAGAAAAAGAGAGAGAGAGAGAGAGAGAGAGAGTATGCCCTACATGTTCTTGTATAAAACAATTAAAAAATAAACTGGATAAAAAAAACATTATAATAATAATCAAGAAAATAGATTTTTAAATGTCTTAAAAGTGTTGTTTACACTCGAACCCACACACCCTGATACACACCGATTCGCCGCAAGTCTAATGAAAGAATGTTGGCAACTAGATCATAAGAAATGCTTGTGTTATCATGTTATCAGCATAACTGATAGGCCTAATATCAAACCATTCATAACTGCTTGTGTCAGACTGTTAGACATAATTCAACCATCAAAGCCTACACAAGAATGTGCGAGGGTGTGTTGGCAGGCGCTTTTTAAATATAGGTCGCACTACAGTCGAGCTGTCGAATGGTACGAATTAATTCTTCTTGATGCGTTTCCAGTGTTCCACCCAGATTTAGGTTATTTTTCGTATTGTATTTATTTCAATTTACTTTCCAGCTTGTGACAAGGTTTATAGATTCACGGGAAAATATGTTGCTGTTTTTTAAACAATTCTATAAAAAAAAAAGATGTACTTAATATTAATATATTATTTATTTATACATCTTTATAAGCGCTTCTTTTTAATTTTCAATCAAGCTTACATTTTATTTTATCGCTGCGCTCAATTCTAGTTAAATATAGCAATATTTTTTAATTT